>JAPMOQ010010428.1:1336437-1369713 GCA_026543055.1 Argiope trifasciata | reverse complement strand
ATATATATATATATATATATATATATATATATATATATATATATATAGGTTTAAAATTTTGGAAGTAGATGGCAGGTTCGAAGACATTGATGAAGATTATTCATTTTAAAGTTCGCTTTGTTCTTCCTCCGGAGGTAGGCAGCAAATTTTCCTTCATGTTATAGCAGTTTTTGATAAAGAAAAGATTGTTTATAGTGCTTATATATTATTAAGATTCTCATAAGGATTTCTAAACATATGACTTTCAAAGCAGGGGAAACACAGGGATCTTTTTTTTTTAAAAGAATGTGCTTATTGGATATTTTTCTAGCCGTTTACGTGGAGAGTGTGAAAGTCGGCTTTTAGCTGATTTTGCATTTTTACAAAGCGTCTCTTGAATTAATTAAGTAGAGAAATTAATTCAAGAGAGTAGTTAGAGAATATTTTTAGAATGAAGCTAATAAAGACTAAATTAACATAAAACTTCAGAAATTTATCTGGATTTAAATTAAATGTTAAAATATCATAACATACACAATATATATTGCTCGTCCCACGGATTTTAAGTTTTTAAGATTAATCCACTTACATAAGATTATCGTGGATAAGATTAACTCTAATTCGAGACTTAAAAGTCAACTGTTTCTGTTTCATCTAACGTTTTTTTGCCAGCTATTGTATTTATTTTTTATTATGTTACTGCTGAATTATATTAATCCTCTTAGAAACGCTGCTGACGTCATGATTTTTCTGCGCATGTCCGAAGTCGTGACGTCAAATGACTTCTCGTTTTACCTTGATACATATATTATGGACCAAAAATATTTAATGTAGCATGCGCGTAATTGTTCTGATACCGAAATTAACGTCAACTTGTATAAATAATAGACTGTGTAGTTGTATGTTTCTTTAGTAAAATATGGTTACAAGTGCAGAATCACTGTTTAATGCGTATATCAATTGTCATAACTTTGATAATCATAACACTTGATGAGCGCACCATGTTGACTATTTTGAAAATCGCGCCAGGTAATGAACGATTATGAAATTTCAGCAAAATATGAATAATGACGCGAGACTTTTCTTGCTGAAATTAATTCTTGCATTTTTAGCCATTGTAAAGGTGCCAGAAAAAAGAAAACGAAAGAAAGGCAAGTAATTTAGTTATTTAGAACTATGCATGTAGATTTTGAAATTTTGTTTTAGAGTCTAATATGATTAATAGTTCGTTTCATCTAACAAATATTTGAACTGCATTGCAAACGTTGTATTTAAATAAAGATTTTAAGCAATCACGATGGTTTAGGGTTAAATCTTAAAGACAAAATAAAGCCTGTTGAATCAGTTCCAAAAGATTATTTATATTTAAATATTTTGGTCAAGAAATTCGAATCTCTTATTTATTTATGAAAATTGATTGCAAATAAGGAACTGAAAATCCAATGTATTTCATAGTCTGATGCGAATAAGTTCTCGTGCAACTGAAACCGAAATCGAAAGTTTATTATATTCGAAGTGCATGAATTTGCAAATGTAAAAATATGATGGGCTGGGCAAAAGATGCGTAAAAAAATTGATGTTTGAATTTATATATCTATATAAATTTTATAAATGGCTTTCATATTTCCATTTTTCTATTTCATAAATCATCATCGTATCTTCTACGTATTCGATTATATTGCCATGAAGATTTAAATAAACACACCGTCAGCTTCAAACTAACAAACAAGTTTATTGAAGGAAAGTGCAACTTTACAAGGTCGAGAAGTTGCCCACGAGGATTGTGATTGGGGTTATGAAGGCGCCTAGCCCCGGCAGGGGCTTTTCGTCGTTCATGGAAGAATATGGAAGGCATGGCGGTCCATATCTTGCCATGGTCATCTTCGAAGTGGCTGGAGAAATATTGGAGTTGCCCACGACTAGTAGATATCTGATTTTATTCAAGAACAGAATATTCGAGAAACGGCTAATTTACATAACATAGAAAGGTCTAGAATGTTAGAGAACATAATGAAACAAACTAAAAATCCATACTTTGGGTACAACAGCCATGGCGAGCATCGAACTCGCAAACTCTGGATTTGGATCACGTGCTTTGACCATTCATCCACTGAGCTCGTGGTACATCTTCTTTATTCAGCAATATTGTTACAATGGTCAGAAATGCATTCATTTCAAGTAAAGGCAAAATTTTAGTTAATATGAGCAAGTTTAATCATACCAGATTTAGGTGCAAACCTGACTTCCGGTTAATTGGTTGTAATATTTTTTAAAAAAATGAACTTATTTCCGTTGGATAATAAGTTCCTAAATCTCCTTTCCCTCAAAATAATGTTGAATAAAAAAATTACAAGCGATCGACGGCAAAAGTTTTTGCATATTATTAACACGCTAACTGCCAACTACAAGATAACACGTAGATTCTGTTCTTTTCTAGGAAGCCAACTACAAGTTATCACGTATAGCGTTTACTTGCCATTTTTGTGCAGCTACGAATAAACTGGTAGTAATATCAGTGCTAATATCGATAGATGGCTTCTGGGAAAAGAACTAAAAAAAAATCAATGCTTGTTTGCATAAATAGAAAATTTAATAAAAAACGAACCAAATATATAATTATAAAAATAGTTCAAATTAGATAATGTCGTTTTAGGCCAGATTTCTGAAAATTACAATGGCATTCAACGTATTAAAGGATTTTATTGATAACCAATTGAAAATGTTAGATTATATAATGATTAATATAAGATGTATATAGATTATATAATGATAATGTTAGACTATATAATGGCATAATCGTTTTTGTTATCTTATGGGACATGTCGGGCTTACACTCAGCAAGTTATAAGACGGCCAGTAGGCAGCGCATGCATAGAAAGGAACCGATTTATGTTTTCTACAATCATATAAGATAGATTAAGGCATTCCTTATTTGGTTATAAATTGACATTTTGGTGTCCCTGAATTTTTCTTATTTTCTCTTCGTACCGTATTAAAATGATGGATATTTACATCAAGAAACATGGTAAAAATAATAAAAATAAAAGGTCAACATATCTAAATATGAAAAACTTAAAAATAAATGGCAAATAAAATGAAGAGAAAAAACACTGATACATCAGAGAGAAAAAAAAAGCAAAAATTGTTGGAATTAATCTATGATAATCAATTTTTTTCACTCAGAAAAAAAGTCCCTGGCAAAATTTACTAACGCATGCACAGTGAGAAAAAATGTCGGGACAAGTACTTGCCATTGGTAATTTTCAGCCTTTCTACGCTGCCTATTGGCTGAGTGCAAATCCTCCTTCAGTTTACGCCAAGCATGATAAAACGGTCATTATTTTGAACGACTATAAAGTATAACAACAAGCATATTTTGGGATTGCTATAAAAATTGTCACGATTAAATTTGGTGAGAAATCATTGCAATAAATAAATAAAAATTAACTTTGGCAAACAATTATTAATTTTGTGCCGAGTCCTAGCTTAATGTAAGTGATATACAATATTCAAGAAAGTCTACCGCAGGACAGTATTTATTTTCTCTTTTTTTATTTAAGAAATTCAAAACACTAGAAATAATATGAATACTAAACGTTAACAATTGCAAAAATTAAAATAAATTTATCTATCTTCGTCGTATTATTTATTGAACAACGTAGAAAACACTATACATTACAAATTCAGTTCTAAGTGATTTTTTTTTTGCATTAAAATAATATCTTGTTTTTATCCAATAGATATTTCTACAGATAAGGAAAGAATTTATATCACGATAAAAAAAATCCACACTGCCTAAAGGGAAGTATTATTATTTTCTAATTACCTTGTTACAGACTTAACGTATTGAGAGTCACTGTTTTCTTGAGCATCAATGGTGACTCCCAACGTAGTTTCTGCAAATGAAATAATGACAATATTTTAATGAATTTTATATTACTGAGCTATAAATATCAATCAGAAAATATTTTAATTGTATCTTTCTAAAAACGCTTGCTTTTAGATGAAGGTAACATCCCTAGTAGCACACAACTATTGCACAATACTGTATGACATTGATCAATATTCCCAATATTGTTTTAATATTGTGGAACGTTGTTTAATATCATAGAATACCGCTTAATATTGTACTACAGGCTGTGCTAACAGGGATTGTGTATGTTGATTAGTAAGTTGTATCACTGACTCAGACGCGGTGGCTCGGTGGTAAAGTCTCGGCTTCGGAACCGGAGGGTTTTAGGTTCGAGACTCGATTCCTCCAAAGAGCCGTCGTGTGAGAGGGGTCTCTTGCACGTTAAATCTGTCAGGCAAAATGTCCTCCCGCTGGTGTGGCATGGAGAGGGGGGTGTCATTTCAGGTGTCGTCATCTGACCGTGGTTCTAAATGACGAGGTCCGTTCTCAAAATTGCCCTAATGTTGCTTTACAACGGGACATTAATATATAACTAAACTAAACTAAACTCTCCGACCCGTCCGAAGGCACACGGATAATATATGCTGAATGACTGGATCGTCGCAATAGTACAATTGATGGAAACTGTGTTGAATCCTAGGGCCATCATCGGCCACGGTGCAATCCTTCCCGAAGGAAATACGTCTTGTCATTGGTGGGAGGAGCCAGACCTCCACCTATTTATGCACTCTCCAGTGTGGTGAGAACCAATCACCATGCCGGAAATCACTTACCCTCATTTCGAAATGCTTCCCGAGGAGGATTATCTTTATTAGTAAATAAAATGAAACAAAATGATAATAGAATTTGTTCTATGAAGGATTACTAAATAACTGATGATCGAATTAAAAGTAATGTCACAACGAATTTTCTAGCGATTTATTATCATTATTTATTTATTTATTTTTGCCAAATGTGGTGCAGTTTTTATTACAAACTTAAAAATCGTTTGTTCTTTCTTATAATGATCCATGATGGGAGGGTTTCATAATTAGCATAATTTTATCGAGCTTGGCATGAAATCGAACAGTAATCTTAAATTTTACTGATAGCTACATTAATATTAAAGATGAGTCGAAAGTTTTTTATATTTTTAAAATATAACATTTCGTTTTATTGATCTCAAATCTGTTGAGAGTTGAATCTGTATGTTTTGTTTTCAAAGAAAAAAAAATAATGTAATTATTTACAAGGATTATATTGGATGAATATTATTGTGGAAATTTGTTATAAATTGCTCCATACAATTATTTCCAGTATTAATTCAAGAGACAAAAGATTTTATTTTTATTTTAAAAAAGAAACTAAAATTAGAGTAGAATTTGAAGCAGTTTCCACGAAAGTAATTTCGAGTTCTTTTCCTATTATCAAAATAATCTTCTTCTAAGTAATCTTCTGTAAATTTATTGGTTATCTTTAAATCTGTTACAAATTTCTATAACTGAAAGATGACATCCCTTAAAGTAATTTTGTTGATATCAATAATAACCGTCTTCAGGGACCAACATGTTCCCATAGAATATTGGTTTTTCCAGACTTTTAAATTATTAATATGGAGTTCATTGATTAAAATATAAACAATGTAAAGTTAAATTTTTGCAAATATGTGATATCTTTTTCTAAGAATGCGTCTGAAATAAAGTATTTTAATTTCAAGTGAAAATTAAATGCTTATCTAAGATTAAATTTTCAGACACAAAATCCCTCTCCCCCTCAAAAAATATTCAATGTTAGTATATTCTAGAGATAATTATCGATTATTTTTATTACTACTACTTTAGAAGGAAATGAAGCATTCTATTTATTCTTTTAGTTACTATGCCTCAGTTTGTGGATTTTGAAATATTTGGAATATTTTTTGTGCTAATCGAGAACATGCAAATGGTAATATCTAGATAAATCTGGCACCAATTTTGCAATTAATTAATATTTTAGAGGTTGAACCTGTTTACCAGGTTTTATATATCTAGCTATTTATGTTTTGTAGTGTAATTTATGTTTTTAGTTTAATTGCACTAGGGTAGCTGATAGACAGACTTCCTTTTTAAGGATTTCGTTCATTCTGAATGACTACGTATGGAATTTCAATTGAAAGGATTTTTGTGTTATTGCTTTCGCAAATATAATTTTAAAATATGTTTTACGGATTAGGAGATGAAGAAAAATTTAGAAATTCGTCAAATTCTTTTAGGAAAACAGTTTTGTTTTTAAAATTTGGGTGAATAAAGTGGTTGAAAAGAAGTAAACCGTCCATAATAATAAAATTTATTTCTAACATTTCAAACGTAACAGTAATGCCAATCTTCATGCTGCAGCTAGATGATACCGATAGGTGCTTTGATATTTTTAGACAGACGGATAAAATATAAATAACTTTTAACACCCGACTGGTAGAACAGCACATCTTGAATTCGAGATGATCAGGAAGGGTAAAAGTATGAAGTTAAAAAATTTAATTATTTTGAACGATAATAATTTTTATTATTTTATTTTATTATTATGGATGATAATAATTTTATAATTATAATTTTATTTATTATAATCCAGCATTTGAATTCGGGACAGACAGAAATGGTAAAAGTATGAAGTTAAAATTTTTTTATGAGCATTAGCAACAAACCACATTATTAATAGTTAATTTAATAGTTATTCGAAATTTTAAATCTTATATATGTAAAATCATTTAGTATTGTGGATGGGTCAATGTATCAGTTACATTAAAGTTCTTTCTTATATCAGTTATATTAAATAGTTATATCAGTTATATTAAAAGTACCAATTCTTTTTAGGTATCTGAACAGACATTAAAGCAACATTACACAGCAAACATAAAAACAAAGTACACAAGTTTCTGAAACGATTGGAGCCAAATTATTCTCGTACCTGAAAAGATCGCAATTAGGCCAGAACTTACCACAAATAATGTCCAGGCTGCACAGAGTGACTGGCATCACAATATCCGTGAAATCTTTTGTAATTTCCTTCTGCAAGCGTTTTACAAACACGTGGGCTTGTTCGTTAAATATCGGCATGAAGTCCTTCAAGATGTCAAAATGAAAAGACGGCGTGAGTAACTTCCTTCTAGACTTCCACTTGGAGCCGTGGCTGAAGAAAAAAAAAACTGTCTTGAAAAATAAAGAAATATAGAAAAATTCAAAATACAACAATTTTAATGAATATTTAATTTTATAGTTATAAAATAATTTTAATTTTTATAGTTCAAAAATTGTATAATTATATTTAAAATACTCAGAACTATACAGAGCGGCAAAATTTAGAGAAGTTTCGAATCTCTAATATGAAACGTCTTCATATTAGAGGATACTTGTTGCGATCCAGGTAAGCTCCGATATTCTTCATATATGGAGTATAAACTCTTCCAATAATATGTTACCGATGTTTGAACAATATCATACAAATTTTAAAAATATGCTACAGTCTTTGTGTAGTACTGATCAATCTGGCAATTTCAAACGCTTCTAAATAATTGAAACACATAAAATAAAATACCTCGTCAGTAGACCAGTTCCTAACCAAGGGTGTAACCACATGTAGGTCCATCCTTTTTCCATGTGCTTCGTCCCGCTGATCAAAGCCTGAAAAATATAATATACTTTAACAATTTCAGCATTCAGAAAACAATCAGCAATCAATATTTTCGCGTTTACTACCATGGTTTACGTCTTTTATTAACCTGAGTCTTGCTTTATATTGTCTATTAAAAATAATAAGGGCGAATTTCAGAAATTCACCACCAAATATTTTTTTTTGTTGTTGTTATTGCCTGTGTTACATTTTTAGTAAAAGATATAATATCTCACCACGTAAAAAATAATTCATTTCGATCTTATTTAAAGATCTTAGTTTGAAATTAGATTTTTGCAATTTACTCAATGTATCTCAACGGACAGCGTGAGCAAGAATGTGGGTCAAACTTTCTGATTATTTATATTAGAATCTGCTATTACATATTGTACCGAATCTGTAATGGTGCTTCTCAGCACAGTTAGCTCCATTGCTGGAAAGAACGTTTTACACTTAGCTCAATTGGAAGCTGAATTAATGATCCCCAGGTTTGGCAATAAACTTGACTACCATGTGACGAAGAGATTGGATACTTTTCAGGCAAAATAAATGACATTGAAATCTTCAGGAATTTTGGCAGTAGAACCACTAGGAGGCGAGTTATGCTTGATTGCACGGGAACGTTCTGTGTTCAGCTCCGGAAACTGTAAAAGGCTGGCAATCCAAATCGAAGTCAGGTCGTATAATGAATCGGATCCAGCAAGTTAGAGACGAATTAATTCAATCAATTCAGTGAAGCGCAATCGTTGAAAGGAGTTCAATCGTCTTTTGGATTGATAATTAAATCCTTCGCCGAGTCATGGATACACGTATTGAGGCAGCATCAAGTCGTATGTGGGAATAGCCAGTTGTATAATAGTAAGTCAGCAGTTGGGTACAGCTAAGGCGAGGAGACAATGAAGAATAGTAAGCATTTGGAAACACCTTAGCGAATAGCTTATGCTTCTTGCTGAGTTCTGTCAGGCCACTTTGCATGTTGTTGCCGTTAGTTTACTACCGATTACTACTTGTGAGTTGCTTTTTAAATGCTGCTGTGTTTTATTTGGATACGTCTTGGTTGTGTATTTGCTGTCTATATTCGCGTTTTCATGTTAATAAACTGCGTCATTTGTCATTGGATCTTGCTGACTGTGTGACACCACACACCCATTACAGGTGAACCCTTTAACATTACAGACTTAGAGGAGGAAGCTCCGCAACAATATTATTATAAATGGACTTTCTCAAAGCATCAGTTAGTGGTATTTCATTTTCGAGAAACATTATCTGGTGGTTTGACAAAACGTAACCGTGCAGATCAATTCATTAACTAACAGCAGGGAAATACGGTAAATAATTATAAAAAGAAATTTTTTAAAAGAGTTGGAAAAAGTACCAAAAATTTAAAAGACTTATTTCATGTGCAAGTTCATGAAAATTATTAGCAAAAAAATTGTAATGGGTTAATCATAGCCAGTTAATGCTACTGTAAAAATATCCAGACATCAATTTTAGGCGCACCATTGAGAAACATCAATACATTTGAATGAATTTTTCAAACGAAACATGAAGAGAAGTCGAAAATATAACAGGCATGACCATCACACCCTTAATATGTACATAAATGATTCTGTTGATCGAAAAAAAATATAATAAAACTGGAAAAATTTCTTCTCTAGGACACTGATTTTTTTATTTCCAAGATTTGTTTGCACAGAAGAATTTATAAGCACTGTGTTTTGTTCTACATCTATATAAATGAAAATGAATGTTTGTCTGTATGTCTCTGATGCGGTGAAGTACCGCTCATCCGATCACGATGAAACTTCCAATAATTATTTGCAGTTACGCGATGGTTATAAGCATAGTAAAATTATGTAATATACACTGAAGTGACAAAAGTCATGGGATAGCAATATGTAAATATACAGATGGCAGTAGATCGCAGCGAAAAAGTATAAATGCGCAGTTCGTTTTCCAGAGCTTTCATTTGTGTTCAAGTTATTCATGTGAACAGGTTTTTCGTCATTTATGGCGGCACGACGAGAATTAACAGACTTTGAACGTGGAATGTTAGTTGGAGCTAGACGCATGGGTCATTCCATTGCGGATATCGTTAGTGAATTCAACATTCCGAGATCCACAGTATCAAGAGTGTGCCGAGAGTATGAAATTTCAGGCATCACATCCCATCATGGACAGCGCAGTGGGCGATACTTAACGACCGAGACCTCCGACGTCTGTGTAGAATGGTCAATGTTAATAGACACGCAACACTTTGTCAAATAATTGCAGGAATCAATGTGGGACGTACGAGGGACGTGTCCGATAGGACTGTGCGGCGAAATTTGTCTTCCATGGGCTATGACAGCAGAAGACCGACTCGAGTGCCTTTACTGACAGCACGACATCGCCTGCAGCGACTCTCCTGGGCTCGTGAGCATATCGACTGGTCCCTAGACCAGTGGAAAACCGTGGCGTGGTCAGATGAGTCACGATTTCATTTGTTACGAGCTGATGGTTAGAGTTCGAGTGTGGCGCAGACCCCATGAAGCCATGGACCCAAACTGTCAGCAAGGCACTGTTGAAGCTGGTGGTGGCTGCATAATGGTGTGGGCTGTTTTTACATGACATGGACTCGGTCCTCTGGTGCAACTGAACCGATCATTGACTGGAAAGGGTTATGCTTAGCTGCTTGCAGATCACTTGCAGCCATTCATGGACTTCACGTACCCACAAAACGATGGGATTTTTATGGATGACAATGCGCCATGTCACCGGGCCAGAACTGTTCACGATTGGTTTGAAGAACATTCCGGACAATTCCTGCGCATGATCTGGCCACCTAGATCGCCCGATATGAATCCCATCGAGCATTTATGGGACATCATCGAAAGGTCCGTTCGTGCCCAAACTCCTGCTCCATCCACACTTTCACAATTATGGACATCTATACAGACAGCATGGCTCTATATTCCTGCAGAGGACTTCCAATGACTTGTGGACTCCATGACCCGTCGAGTCGGTGCACTTCTCCGGGCAAAAAGAGGACCGACACGATATTAACAGTCATCCCATGACTTTTGTCACTTCAGTGTATATAAATAAAAATGAATGTTTGTTTTATGTCTCTTATGTGCTGCCGTACCTCTGATCCGATTGCGATGAAACTTCCAATATTTATCATTTGGACTTATTAGTTTCTATTGAAGATGGAAAAACAAAACAAAAATATTGCCAACCCTAAAGTCTTGAATAATAAAGTTTAAAAAGTAGAATTAATATTATTTACTCTTCTACTTTATGTATCATTCAAATTTAATGAGTTTATTGTCAACAATAAAATAAATATTATTCTTTCTATCATTCCTAATTAAACAAAATAGTTATTTTAAATTTCAATCGATATTTCCAAAACTATATTTCGTCTGTGGCAGCAACGAGCTGGGTATCAGCTAGTGTAGAAAGATATTTTGTCTGTAAGTATTACAAAAAAAAGTCTCACCTCCGTCGCTTCTGCTTTTTTGATGATGATGAAAGGGACGTAAGAGACCCAAAAACAGTACAGTTGCTTGTCATGGAACATCCGAGCAAATCCAGAGGTAATTTGAAGTAAAACTGGAAAGAAAGAAATGATACAAATTGGGCAACCGGCAATAATCTAACGTTGTAACTCTGAATTTTAGTTTTATTTCTGTTACGTAGATTATTTTTTTTAGCTTAATTTGAATCGAATTTGTTACGTAGTAACTTTTGACGTGTTTTAAGGAATTTCTTTTAAATTAGTTGAAACTTTTTCATCTGTGTGATTTAATTTTTCTTTCAAATTCTTGTAATTTTAAAACTTTAATCCGACCAATAGGTAATAGTTTTATTTCCATTTTTTAGTTTCAGTTCACTGAATAAAATTATGTTTTAAAATAAGTAAATTCAAAATAGTTCAACATATATGTTTACAAGCCGTTTTTGGAGACCATTTTATCCTTCCTACATTCTATATTAAATATCACGGTTATTAAATAAATAATGCAGAATGTATGTAAAAAAAAATCACTTCATCTAATTATTTGATACTCTGAGAAATATGAACCAGTTTATTGTGAAATGAAAGTAAAATGGAGTTAATGATATTCAAACATATTTTTAAATGCTTTGAAGTGTGAATTAATTCCATAATAGCATTTAAAAGCTTTGTCACACGTAGTGTTTCAAATTGAATTAAAAATATTATTGGAATTAAGTGAAAAAAATATATAAAAATTACATTGATAATATTATAATTGATATCCTTTTTTTAGTTTTAAGATAAAATAACGCCTATTTTTGTAAGATAATGGTTTCGAAAGATATGAACATCAGATTCCGTCTGCAAGTCATAACGATTACCCTATCTGACGGTGGTTAAGCATGTTTTTATACTCAATTAAAAACATGCTTAACCCTGTTTTTAATTGAGTATAAAAACATGCCTAATGTACTAAGTTAAAAACATGCCTTCAAACAGAAATGTTTGAAGCCTATTTCTTATTTTATTTCATGTGATTAAGTAATATTATAAAAAATGTTAAAATAGAATAGTTTAAAAAATATTAATTAGGGTAAGACTAAACCAAAAAATTGTATGTATTTGGAATCTAAGACATTCAATATTTCATAGAATAAAAAGGGAAATTCAATCATAAAAACGGTCGAGGACTTTAAATTGCAAAGTATGGACATGTTTTCGCACTTTGAAAGGAAATTGAAGATATCACCACGCATTCCCATAAAATCTTCAGCCAGAATATGAATATATGCTTCTTAGATTACCATGTTCACAGACACATAGACGGACAAATATATTTTAAAGAATGTGTTTTTCAAATCAAGGGAGGCTTAAAAACCGAAAATCCGTTAAAATATCTTCAAATGTTTTGACGATTATTCTATACATCGTATGATATAGAATAATCGCCAGTTTAAAGTCCTCGACCATTATTATGAGAGAATTTCCCTTTTTATTCAAGGGAATATTGAATGTCTTAGATTCCAAACACATACAATTTTTTGGTTTAGTCTTACCCTAATTAAGATTTTTTAAACTGTTCTATTTTAACATTTCCTATAATAATACTCAGTCACTTGAAATAAAGTAAGAAATAGGCTTCAAACAGAAATGTTTGAAGGCACGTTTTTAATTGAGTACATTAGGCATGTTTTTATACTCAATTAAAAACATGGTTAAGCATGTTTTTAATTAAGTATAAAAACATGCTTAACCATCGTCAGATGGTGTAATCGTTATGACTTGCTGACGGAAATTGATGTTCACATCTTTCAAAATCAATACCTTGCAAAAATAGGCGTTGTTTTATCTTAAAAATAAAAAAAAGATATCAATTATAATAATATCAATGTAATTTTCATATAATTTTACTCAATATTTTCCTATACTATTACTCAGTCACATGAAATAAAGTAAGAAATAGCGCTTCAAACAGAAAGTTTAATTGTGTGTAAAGACATTATGTGTAACCATCGTCGGGTGGTGTAATTTTTATGACTTGCAGACGGAAATTGATGTTCATATTTTATGATAAATTAAAAATAGAATAGAACAATTATAGCCATGATAGCTGTTTTTGGACACGTTCCCCCCCCCTTTTGATGGGAATAAAAAGTCATGGGGTCGGAGGAAATTTTAATTCTCCTTGGCTCAAACTGAACAGACGAGTGAAAACTGAGAGAGACAAAAAATACATCGGCAGGCAGTAATGAAACGAAGTTATTTATAGATTCTAGAATTTTTTTTGGAAGTACGCATGAATTTATAGAAAATATAAATAGAAAATCTCTTTTGATAGTCTTTGAAGAAAGTTGAAAAAATAATGACCTGCTTTGAAGAGACTGAATACCACTTGCGCGGTGTTAGTAATAGTAATATATGTATACGGTGTTAGTGATACTTAGTAATATATGTATACGGTGTTAGTGATACTTAGTAATATATGTATACGGTGTTAGTGATACTTAGTATTATATGTATACGTGTTAGTGATACTTAGTAATATATGTATACGGTGTTAGTGATATTTAGTAATATATGTATACGGTGTTAGTGATACTTAGTAATATATGTAAACGGTGTTAGTGATACTTAGTAATATATGTAAACGGTGTTAGTGATACTTAGTAATATATGCATACGGTGTCAGTGATACTTAGTAATATATGTATACGGTGTTAGTAATGCTTAGCATATATGTTATTATTCCTCATCATTATTATTATTTTTACATTAATTTTAAATGTTTCCAAGGCCATATTATCAAACGCCCATTATATTAACCCATTTGCATCATTAGCGTATATATAGACTCAATTTTCCTGGTCACTATCACTGGAACGTATAAATGCTTTGCTCCATATTATATGCTATGCATGTTGCAAACGAATTCAATCACATGATATGTGGGCGGAGATAACCGCGAAACCCACGTGGTATTGTAAATATGTATATGCATGTAAAAAAAAATTGTGTTCAGTTGTGTGTGTGTAATATGGTTTGGTTTTCATGACGGTAGCTTCTAGAATGGCTTACCGAATATATCTTATCTCGGAATATAATTTGGTATTATATTTTTACTCGGATTAATTGCTCACATGTCTTTATCTAAAATATGTACGTTGTTAAATCTTGTTAAATTTGCTGTTAAAAATATGTTTAAAAAGACAACCAGCTCGTCATTTCTTGGAGTCTCGTATATTTTAACTAGGTGATATACCATCATTTATTTTTAATGCATATAATATGAGATATACTATATATTCATATTATATACTATATACCTATATGCTCAACACATTTCAAATATTACCACACTGAACAAAATGACTAACAAATAAAGCTCAAAAATGATTTTTTTCTACTTTTCTACAATTTTACACCTAAATATGAAATAAAATTTTCCGTGATATGGGCCTTTTTGTCATATTTTCGTATGATGCAAATGGGTTAATAAGTGGGATTTTTATCGATTGATCGCTAAGGAAAAGAATATGAGCAGATATTATCTTTAGAAGAAAAAAAGTTTTTTCCCCATCAAAATCAAGTTTTTAGAAATATTTACATACAAGATTACTACCAAGGACGCAATTTAAATTTCCTCTTTATGGTGAGATATGCCGGAAAGGCAGGAAAGGAATTCTCACTGCTTTCAAGGATAGAAGAATCTATTAAACTGGAAGCAATGGGTCTTTGTCTATGTTCAAGAATAGGGAATTTCGTGAGTAACAATAGTTCAGATTTTGTGATGACATTTGCAGAAACCGCAGCTTGCGAATAATTCGCTGATGACATACATTTTTCGCTGTATCGGCAGCAATTAATATTGTTCAAATTCGTGCAGACTATTAAAATTTGCTATGCAAATATGTAAATTAATCCTGCCATTCTTGATCTACTTCTTCGACAGTAAAATATTTGGTATATGTGTTGTATTCCCATCTGTTTCTCTTATTTCTAACTAGCCGCCTTTGGCAACCAGCTGTTCGCCATGAGTAAAACGTTCTAAAATTTTCAATTAAATCACATATTCATTAGCCTTGAAGTAATTCCGGGCATTGATTGACCTGAAATTAGTATTTTCTTTAAGATGATGGACGGAAAGTTCTAAAAGTACACCTTTTCCTAATAATATTCTTTAATTTTATAAATCAGTCAGTTTTAACCATCGGTTATGCTTCCAAAATATTAAAAAAAATTCGATGATGTTGCCAAAATATTAAATATGTTTTTTTAAAGAAAGCGAGAAAGCGAAAAAAAGTATTAAATTAATGATACAGATATTGCAAAGGATTACATAAATATGCCATTAAGTCGATTTCAATGCATATCCTGTCAAAATTCAATCAGGTTCACCGTAAATAAAGAAGATTTATTGAGTTAATGATATAGATATTGCAAACGATTGTAGAAACCTTTGCTTTGCATTTATTTTTTAAAGAAAATATCACATTTTATATTTCTTTTATTTTATCCAGTCACGTGCTGAAAGTTGCATTTCTGTAGATTTATTTTGCGATGATAATTTTTTTAATTTGAATTTCAGGCATTCTTTTATTTTATCTAGTCACGTGCTAAAAAAACATGGTTAAAATATTTCTTTAAAAATTCGTTAAAAATACAAGCTGAAGTTATACATTAAAACACTGATACAATTAGAGGGCTAATTTTTTAATCTTGAAATTGATGTAAAAATCATGTTTATGCGATCATATTTTCAGAAGTTATGGCGGAAAAACGTCGAAATTTCGCTTAAATTTTAATTAATTCAAATTTTAATTAAAAATTCGTAAAAAGGGCTCCGAGGTGCACATTCCAGACCTCCAAGGTATACATGTACCAAATTTGGTAGCTGTAGGTCCAACGGTCTGGCCTGTAGAGCGCCAACACACACACACACACACACACACACACACACACACACACACACACACATTGAGCTTTATTATAAGTATAGATATATATTAGACTAGCTATTATCTGCAACTCTGTTCGCGTGGGAATTTTGATGTGTATGTACGAAAAACTATCAAATGATGACAAATAAAAAAAATAAACAACGTAAAAGTATAAGCATGTATGAAAAATATATAACGTAAATACAATTTAATAACAAAAACACACTACGAGCGTAAAAACACTTTATTTTCATTGTGTGCCCAAAATAAAACAAAACAGCAAAATAAGTCCGGTCAAATCCATTTTATTTATTGATAGAGATTGAGACAGCTACAACAGTATTATATAAATAATTTTTAACCTTTTAATTTAAATGTAAACACAGTTGTCATCACGCGCGAACTTTCATCGTCAGATGGCGTAACGCATATGTCTAACTTTCCTACGCCAGTTGGGGTGACGCAATGCAGATTAGAATTTTTTTTTAATTCTTTTTTCTTTTAATTTAAAAGTACTTTAGAATGAATCCGAAAGATAGATTAACTAACAACATTTGTTTTCAAATGCATCAAACACAAAGAAAATAAATAGAATCGTTTGGAATAATCGGGCGAAACTCTGCTAAGCCTAACCTCATTTCTGTTGGGAATAAAAACTGGAGTCTTACTTATCTCTGGCCGGATTTGGGCTCAGTTTTTTGGCACGAAAGTTAGTTTTTAACTAATAAAAAATAACCACTCGATTAACCGGAATAAAAAGTAACCTATGTTCTATTCCTGACTCTAATCTCTCTTTGAGATAAATTTCACCCAATTCTGTTCAGCCGTTTTGGCGTGATTGCGTAACAAACATCCATCTATCTATCCAACCAAACATTCAAACCTATTAGTTTAGATTATTTTATCATAAAGAGAGAATATGGAAGGAAAAGAACTGTTTTCTTTAAACCAAACCTAAACCTTTAGTGAAAAAAAGGTTTATGTTTGGTTTAATGAAAACAGTAGACTTTCTACTTTTTCTTGGTTTCAGCGTTTTAAGTTTTGAATTTAAGTGCCCGTTATTGGAAATTTCAATGCATTTTCTAGTTAAAGTTCGTGTTTTTTTCTCCTGCCTCGCTTAAATATTCTTCTCATGATTTTTCTCACTAGTAATCAATCCACCTATCAATCTTCTCCTCATTAGCAGCCAATCACAACTTCCCTTATTTGTAACCAATCAAACAAAGCATAATTATACATCAGTTGTACTATACAGTAACAAAGAAAATCGGAATAATATAGAATTTACACAATAAACATGAAAAAAGCTCATAATAAAGACAAGTATTGATTGATAAATTATGTTATTTTAAATCTTAATACCTTTTCATGGGAATTGCTTGTAGAATTTGAGGAAAATGTTGAAAGTAAATAAAAACCAGTCGGAATAGTCTCTTCAAAACTTTCTTACTTTCCGTTAAACTTGTCATGATCGAGAACACTACATAGCACTTCCGTACAATGATCATGAGTTTTTGCGATTAATTCCTGGCATGTGTTAATAAGTACCCGAAAATCGAATTTGTGCTCTAGACGCATTTTTCTGAATCGAGTGAAAAAAAGATTTGACCTGAAATTACAATTGTAACCATAACATCCCGCACCAAATTTGATATATTTATGATGATTATTTTTGAATTATCTCGTTTGCTTGTTTATAAAAATAAAATAGTCTATTTTGTAAAATAACGCCTAGAATTGTAACCATAAAATCTCGTACCAAATTTGATATATTTAAGTCAATCATCTTTGAATTATCGCGTTTACTTGTTTATAAAAATAGAGATCTGCCGACAGTCAATCTTTTAATGTATTTCGCCCGAAATTTGACATGTGTCTACACCATAGATATTAATTCTGTGTATCGAATCTTATCTATTGAAACATTTTCATTTTGTAGTTATCGTGTTATCTTATATTCGAACAGCCGGACAGATAAATTTCCTTTGAATAGATTTTGTTCAAAATGTGATAGAAATCTGCAAATTTGGAATAAAGATCGCATACCAAATTTCAGTCATCTAGCTCAAGTATTTTTGAGATTTTTATCACAGATAGACATTTTCCAAAACTGGACTTTACAGGACTTTCTCGAAGTCCTGTGAAGTCTTTATGTTCGAAGTCATAGTCTCCGTGTGAATCTCGTGTTCGAATTTTTTGTCAATTTCTCTACTTTATATATATTACGTATACGAGAACGAGAAAGTAAAAACATGCAAGATATTAATACCTTCAAATTTTAAACCCCCTCCCCCACAAAAAAAAAATTCAAGACTCTAATTAGAAAGAAAGAAAAAACGACGAAAACTAGAAATATGAATTAAAAAGGCCTTTTAATTCAAATGATAATAATATAATATTTTCATACATTTTTATTTAACTCAATTTGTTTCTTGTTTATGAAGATAAAATTTTGTTGTTGATGTTTCACGTTTTGCTTGATATGTTACAATTTAGAAATATTTTACATCTTATGTTATTATGCGCAAATTGTTTAAATTAAAATATTGAGTTATCTGCGGAAACAAACAATTTTGATATCATCAGAGCGTAATGATTAATTAACTTAATAATATATATTTGAGCTCACTTTTTAATTTAAAATTGCAGTAGAGTTTCAGAAAATTTAATTTCAACATTCCATGTCATTGATGAAAATGAAATATAAGTTAAAGGTTAAAATTTATAAATTACACGTAGGAAAAATATTAAATAAAAAGAGCTTCCAGTTTTAAGTACACTAATAAAAATGTGTTTATAAACACTGTTTTAACTGGACAGTCATAATTATCAATTTTTAAAATTTGAAAAAAATGTTATTCCATTAGAAGGAAGATTTTCTATTTAACCCTCTGATTGCATAGATTTTTAAAAATCCTTATTTAGCAATAATGATTATCATTATTTAGCATAGCTAAATATTATCATTATTTAGCAACGATATTTGCAAATAAGTTCCAATATTTTTCAAACAAAAGGAACTAATACTATATGTTACGCGATAATATTATTATAAAAATCTGTAATCATAAAAATAAACATTCTAAACTGCGATAAACGCTGGATGTAATGGAAAATGGACTGTTTGCCAAGTCGCAGAAATTGTGTTATAAGGAATTTAAGGGTTAAAATTCGGACTTAGAAATTTTGTCGTCAAATTGCTGTTCCTAGAATTCAGAGCTTGAAGGTTTTCTAAAGGATTGTTTGTTTCATCTGTTATTTTTCTAAAGAACTACAATAAAAATTCTTACATTTATTTCTAGTTCATTCTCTCGGCCAAAAAATAGTTCAAGAACTTGATATGTTTAAATTTAAAATTATTGTACAAAACAGGAATACTTTTATTTTTTAATAAGTTTCACTTTCACAATATTATTCATTCCTTTTACCGATTTCTGAATATTTTAACATGCATGCGATTATGAATGCATTTAAATGTGTTTCTCCTACACGAGTGAAAACCATGTAGCAAGTCATTTAAAAATAATTCCCAATATTACTTTAAGTAGAAATAATTTAGTCAATTTTCTTAACAGAATGTAATTCTTTTTTACAGAACTCAATAAATTATTAAAATTTTTAGCAGAAATTTTTACAAAAATATTTTAATTAAAAATTTAATATAATGCTGAAAGATATTTATAAATAATCGTTTTAACTACATTCAGCATGATATAGTTAATCCTGGACTTAATTTTTTTATTCTTAAAAAAAATATACTCTTTCACATTTTTCTTTGTTTTTCAATAAGATAAATTTATTATTTTTGAGTTTAAATAATCAATTATGCTTCATGTATTTTTTTAATTTAAAAAAAGCCTCATCAATTTAAATCCCCCAACTGTTCAGCTTTTTATATTACCTTTTTGATATCACCATCTATTTTAACAGATGTGTCATTGTAAAGGAAGTAAAATTTCATAAACAAATGTGTTTCTTGGATTTCAAGTAATTTTTAAATAAAATTATTACTTCTTTATCTATCGTAACAATTTATAGGGTTATTATATTTAATAGAATTTAAAATGCTATGATTACGTTTGCATAGGCTATTGCAATCATAACAATCAATCATGCACAGGCTAATGAATTATATGAATTTTTCAAATGCATCTTTTTAATGATAATTCACTTAAAAATAAAAAATGTATAAACCATCAGTTCATACTTACAGACGTTGAATGAAAATCCATTTTTTGCATGTTTATTCGATGGAAACTCAGACAAATTGCCTAAAATATCTATAAATCCAAGTCTGGTACTAGGCCACAATTGATTGTATTTCCTTCTAAAAAGGGCATATTTCAGCACCAGCAAGACGATCCCAGTAAACACTGCTATGCTCAAGGTACTTAATACCTGCCAAGTATCAACATTGTTCTTGAATTCTGTCAAACGAGTAAGAAACGTGGAAGTTGCCATAGTAGTTTCTATGCCGCTTCAGAACACCATAATAAAGACCGGTAGAAGAGACAAGACTAATAGATACGATTATGCAAGCAATCACTCACTTTACATGTACTTAAACGACCTTCAAATGACCACTCGTGATGAAAACATTTCCTCCAAAAGGCAGAAAGCGAATTTAAAATGGTAATTAATGACAGCGGATTTATTTGGGTGTCAGCTATTTCATGTGATCCAGTAGACTATTTAATTTCCTTTGTGCAATTCTAAGCGTATTGGACTTTTTACCCTTTACTTGAACAGGAGATAGCTTTTTTTAGAACTTTAAAGGAGTTTCGTTGATAAGATTGGGCCTCGGTATAGTACGCTTAATCGTATAGAATGTTATCTTCCTATTTCTAATTGTATTATACTTTTATTGTATTAGCAGTTTTTTTTTCTTTTTAGGGTTGATAATAGAATTTAACTTAGATAACTTATGCTATGAAGTCTGTGACTTTATCCAATTATTTTTAGATTCCGATTAAATAATGATTCAATTTAAAAAATAATGTCAAAAATTAGATTATATATACCAGCAGGTGACCGAGCTCCGCTCGGAGAAAACAGGTATCGAAGCTAACTTGAAGATTTAAATTTTCAATTGTGATTTATAAAAACAATACATGCCATAAGAAAATTTGTGAAACCATTGGTGAAAAGATGACCGGTTAAAGTGCACCATTGTAAACTATTCTAAACAAAGTTAGAGTTTGCAAAGGAAACTATTCTATACAAAGGTAAAGTAAAGGTAAAGATTGAAGTGTGTTGAAGTTCAATATTTTTGACAAATTTACTTAGAAAAACCAAACATATATACATACATAAGAAACATATTATAAACCTATAACAGCATAAACATAAAACTTTATTAGTTCACCATATTGGCTATAGATGGCAGCACGTTACCGCTTGAAAATTTAAGTAGCCATTATGGCGAACTAATAAAGTTTGAAAATATCCTATCTGTAACTCCGAACTGCTCGAGCTTAGCGCTTCAAAACCGGCGCCAATCGATTCCTCAGGGCCAAAAACCCCAAATCCCCAAGTTTACCGGAGTTTATTAATTCTGGGGCGATTTTCGACTTGGCAACCATTCCTCGTATTATAGTAATAGATTAATAAAAATGAAAATAGCTGCTCTTATTTTTTAATATATTTCTAAAAGTTGATTATTATTAATAAATAAATAATTATTATTTTCCATAATTTCTTGTAGAGGAAATAGTAATCTTGTTCCTTTTATAGAAAGTATTTATAGTATCTTGATATACTTTTTTTTTCTCTTTATGAATTAGTATAATAATTTCTGCTTATTGTGATAATTTTTTGGCATTCACATTTCTAAGTTTTTTTTTCAGAGTTTCCTAGATTTTTTCACATTAAATTTCTACCAAAGGTTTTTCCCCTTTTCATTTATTTCTTTTATTTTCATTTCTCGCCTTTCATGGCTTTTGGTAGCTGTCCATCAGTCTTTTTTTTTAAACATGGTAACGTTTATAGAATGTAAATAATTCATCAATTACGTAATACGATATGCATGATCAAAAAGCCGTTCAAAACATTTTACAGCGAAGACTTATGGTTATAACGCCACAAATCTGGCACACCGATACTTTTTGGGTAATAAATGGTTTTTAAGAATAGATGCTTCAAAATTCAAATTACATTTTGGATTTAAAAATTAATAGAAATATCATATTTGCTCCAATAATTTTAAGATGTATTATCATATAAAACTCACTTGTATGCTTCTTTAAAATGAAAAAAAAAAAGCTTTCTAGTGACATAATTCTTATTTTCACTCGTATTTTTCATTTTTATTTTCTTGTATAGCAAGTTTACGATGAGACAGAGCTGTAATCGTCATGCAATTTGATCTGTAAATTTCATTTTATTATCTTCACACTAAATTAGTAACATAAAATTTAAAAAATGCAGATTTTGATTGTCCATTTGTCCCATTACAAGTAATAAGCAGAAGAACTAAAAAACGCGAAGAGCTATATCGATAAAATTTTGGTGAACAGATAGAGCATTTAAAGCGATGGTCCTTTCCCGTTGGAGCCAAATCCGTCTAGAAGATATTTGTGCGTGCGTCCATACTTTCAAACATGCAAAGGCAATGCAAAAAAAAAAAAAAAAATCAAAGGCTTAAATATACACATTTTTTTTAAAATTTAGCGACTGAAATTACAGTTCAGTGAAAAATTTTAATTTCAAATCGCACATTCAGGGTTTTTTTTTTTGTATGTTTATTAGTAACTACAAACGCAATTCTGTGTCAAATTTAGTTTCAAATGATTAGAGAAAAAGGCATCGAGAAGATATATTCAATTTTCTGGTACTTGTGCTGATTGCTTGGTTTCTAAGAAAACCTTAGAAATCAGATACATTCAGTGCATATTTTTATAATTATCGATCGCCGATACTTTTCAATTGATACGGTGGCCTTTTTCACTACGATAATATGTATACTAAACTATTTCAATACACATACCTCGATGCACATAATGTTCAAGGTCAAGGAACGCAATTTTAAACTGAGATGGAAGGGAGGTGGGGGAATAGCATTCTCTTAAGACCTTATCACACGGCAAAATATCGTCGGCACTTTCCGTCAGCAAACGATTACGAAAGTTATGTCGCTTCAAAGTTTCACATGATTGTTTGAATTTCGTTTGTGGACGATATTTCCGTCACTCTCAACAGCATTTTCTAGCTGGTTAGAAAAAGTTGTCGATTATGAAACTTGCTTGACCGGTTCTGAGGGTAGAAACGGAAAATTGCTGACGGAAAGTGCAGACGATATTTTGTCTTGTGATAAGGCTTTTAGAGAGTAATAGTTCAAGACACGAATTTCGTGCTCTTTTAATTTCAATATTTTTTTCAATATATTTCTAATAAGCTATATAACAGGTGTTAGTACAGACTGATTTAGCATTGACAAAATTAAATTAAATTAAATTTAAAATTACAAGCTCTTTGCTAAATTACTCTAGTGCTTCTTCGAAACTACAAGTCGCACCAAAACTTTTTCGCATAAGGTGAATTTGTGTTTTAGACGAGTTTTTTTCCCCCCTGAACTGATCAAAACCAAAATTTTACATAGAATTACAATTGCAGTTACAGAATCCCATAGCATTTTTCATAAACTTGATTTACTTGCCTTTTTAAATTATCGTTTATACATGCTTCTGAAAGTATGCACATTTAGTCCTTTACTGTATGTAACTCAAAATTTTATAGGCGGATACAATATAAATATTAAATCTATAAATGGCATTTTATCCATCTAACGTCCTTCGTTTTGTAGTTGTCTTGTTAGCTTATATTTAAACAGTCGTACAGACGGACATAATCAGAACGGATTCTTCTCAAAATGTGATAGAAATCTAAATTTGGCCGTAATTTCCTGTACCAAATTTCATCCATCTCACTCAAATCGTTTTTGAGGTGAATCACAGACATAATTCCAGAAATGTGTTTTCGAACTCAGGGAGGTCAAAAACGTGGAGATTCGTCAACCTTTGAAGCTCAAATGTTTTGATGATGGCGATACCTTCTGGATATTTCGTATTCTAGACAATAAAAATGACCAAACCATATCAAATTTGCTTTATAAAATCTCCTTACATTTATAATTGAGTGAGTGATGTACTACTAATAAAAAAAACTGTCATAAAATTCAATATCTCAAACTGAAAGCATTTATCTAATATTGTCTTCAATAGATGTTTCAGCTTGCTCTAATTACAAATATATCTGAATTAACTTCGATTTCAAATTAAGAATTAGATGTAAAAACTCTTGAAATTTATAAGTCTTGTGTTTTTTCTACACCAACATTTTTCTCTCTGTAAATCTAAATATATTATTTAATATGAAAGCGAGAAAGCTAAAGCTTCGAATCGAAAATATACAGCCTTTTATTGTTGCAAACTATTGCCAAGGTTTAAAATTTTCCATATCTATCCCAATGTCTACTTATATCTTACTCTATGTATATGTCTATCCTTTTCGAATATTCAATTCGTTTAATGAATACTTGGAATATTCAATAGGTCTATTAATTAATACGTCTATCCCAATATCTATATAGATTTATCGATTGCGAAGGCTTTTAGTTTCCCTTGATGATGATTTATGGAAAAATATGTTATACCACACAGAGAGCGAAAGATAATAATATGAGGTCATGTATATTCAAACTATATTACCTCGTATATTTGAAACACTATAGTTAGGAGAAGCTAAAGAAAGTCATTGTCATTTTTATGACACTATTATTAGCCTTATTTTTATTAGTATGCATATCAGCATCATAACTTTTTTCATTCTTAAAAGGTAATTTTTTTATCTTCCTTGATCAATTTTGATTTATCAGTAAGAAGTGATTATTCACCACCTTGACCGCACTGACCTTGATTTTTTTTATGTACCGATTACTTGACGATAAGTCATATAGATAAGGAACAAAACTGGCAGAGGAGGAAGATTTTATCTCAATTTTGATATCATTCTTCATTTTAAACTTATATTGACAAAATTTGATGTTATGTCATCTGTAAAAAATCAATTACGCAATGAAAAATTAATTCAGTCTCTTAAAGGAGATGAAAGGGAAATTATTGGTGACGGAATCGGACATTACTCTCCTAAGGAGATGAAATCAAAATTATTAGTGACGGTTTATTTATATTGGTGACGGAATCGGACAAATTCTGATGTTATGTCATCTAAAAAAATCAACTAAACAATAAAAAAATTAATTAACTATCTTAAAGGAGATGAAATGAAAAATAATTTTATAAAATTACGTTTTTTTCTCCGTAATTTGCACAGAAATAATTTGAGTACCATCTTGAAATTTAAAAAAGTTTTCAATCTCTAGTTTTAATAAAAATTTCCAAAATTTATTTAAATCTCTTTGTTAGTAATCTCCATTTTTGTTGAAATTTAACCTGTAATAAATTATAACTTATTTGAACAGATAGCGTCTTTAATTGTTTTGACACATCTTATACGCACCTACTATGGTCATGTTAAGTTATGTCATTTTCTTTAAATATACTATTTTATTTTATGGTAAAAGCATCTTTTAATATACAAAGTATTTTTTTTTACCTTACGTGATAAGTTATCTCCTACTATAAGTACTATCATTTTAAAATTGTTGCAATATCTTTTTTGTAGTTTGGTTTCATGTTATTCCATATATTAACATTTTCAATATTTTTACGGTGCCTAATTTATTTGGCCTATCATATGTCCTTTTTACTGTTGTTGTTGTGACTTATGACACTTTACAAGACCCCTGGCAGATACTGTTGGTGATTTAAGCCGAAACGGGGCGTCTCTTGTCTTTGCAGTAGCGCCAACTAGAGCCAAGAATACGACTTAGTTATCATATTAACGCGAATCTAATGCGCATATTATAATTATCATACCATTGCTTGATAGTTTATATACAAATCCATTGTTGTATAAAATAACATTCAATAAATTCCTCATACCATTGATGCACATTACATTCGCCGACAAACAATTGTTTTATTATTTAACGTTTTAAAATGGGGAAGCACATTAGATTCGCATAAATACGGTGCTTCACATTCACATCTCCTTTTTACAGGAGACGCATTCACACAACTCACAGATAGAACAAGGAAGAGCAACCATGCCCGGACCAGGACTCGAACCCGGGACACTAAGATCACGGGGAAGACACGCAACCCCTATGCCAGGAAGAACTTCGGTAGGCTTTTTTACTTCTCCATGTATGAGATATACAATTTTCTAGTTCTTTCTTTTAAATAGATTTTATTACTTTTTATTAAAGTACAATCTCATATAATTTTTTACTATATAAATACAAAAATAACATACATTATTCTTCAAAACTAACTAAGCTATCATAAGCATATACAGAATATATAAAACACATAAGTAGCTTGCACAAAATACATAAAGAAAATATCACGATGACAATGTATGATGAAAATAAAATATAAAAATACTGATTATACACAAAAAAATAATTTTACAGGACATTTATACAGAAGCATATTATTGGCATTGGTTCCCTGAAATATACTTCTGTAACAGTTTCAGTGGAAGGACTTCTTCAATAAAAAGCCTTCATATCGATGCATTTAAAGTTTTAAAATAATTATGCGGAATTTTCCAAAGTATATATCATATCAATAGGATGATACGAAAAGATTCTGACAAATCTTGAAAATATAACAGGCATATCCAAATTGTAACTTATTTTTATAAACAGAAATATATAAATAACAAAGTATTGTTTGCATAAAATGTAATTAAAATCAATTGAAAATTGAGCCATTCAAATACTTGTAATAAGTCTGATGACAGTTAGTCAAAGACATAACAAATACAGAAAGTGTCAACAGAAAAATGGTCTCATTGCCAAATATTTTCGAACATGCTTATGTCTTATTATAAGCTGTTTGCAGTGAGGGTCATATAAAGCTGAAGTTTTCATAATTAAAAGTCAATATTTTTGAAATCCTTCAGGAAAACATTATAAATGCATTGTTGAATAAATCGCTTTTATTAACCAAATTATCATTAGCTTCTAATTTTGCCAAAAATATTATTTGATGCATCCACCAATATATTCTTGCCTTGCCCTGCTCATAAAATTTGTCGGAAATCTTTTAAATCATCCCGTATATTTCATTGGGATTGTCTTAAAATGTATATTAGAGAAGAAATTCCACTGCGAATCTAAGCGATTCAAAATGATGAATGTTGTGTTCAATTTTGAACTATTCAAGCCAAGAATATTCAATTTTGTGTTACATTTCCTTTTTCCTGGGCCTGATTTGTATTCTCAGAGGTATTGAGGGCCTCAGTACGAGTTCAGCCACAATTGAAACCTTGTCCCTCTGGTCCAAGGATTTGATGGTGTAGTGTCTTAAAATTGTGGACACGATGATTTTCTCTTCCATGGAGGCGAATCTCTGACCTAGAAGTGAAAAGTTATTGTTAAAGGATTTTAACTATAAGTGAGTAAAAGCTGACTATATTATGTACATTTGGGGGTGGAGGAAAGGGATATGTTTCATTTGGTGCCAAAGGAACCGGTTTAGAACCGGACATCTACATTACAAGCGAATTGACATTCATGACATACATGAATACATGAATGCATGACAAGCGAATTACACAAGTGAATTGAATTTCTTGCCTAATGAAGAGCGTTTTGTTGGCAAAATATTGTATTATGTTTTAATGCCTGCTTCCCCCCTCACTTAGACTCGTCTACTTACGGCAACCATGTTCAGGGTTTTTCTCACGACGGTAGGCCAGTATATATAGCTTATGCCATGTCTCTAACCAGCGTGGGGCTGTTCTGTCTGTCCTAAAAAGGATGTGAAGGGAAGAGTAGAGGAACAGCTGCGCGATGGTGGAAGCCTTGATGTTGATTAAGGAGTCTGGACGCGGAGAGTGAGGGTCATTTGTTGTTGTGACTTATGGCATTTTACAAGGTCGCTAACAGATACTGTCGGCGATTTAAGCCCAAAAGGGGCCTCTCTTGTTCTTTCAGTAGCACCAACTAGGGCTAGGAGTACGACTTAGCTACCTCAGGCTTCACATTCACTTACACAACCCCTTTTTACAGGGTGGCACATTCATAGATCTCACATATAGAACATAGAAAGACAACGATGCCCAAACCGGGACTCGAACTCGGGACGCCCAGATCACGGTGAAGACACGCTACCCCTTTGCCTGGACAGCGGCATGTCATCTGTAAGAGTTCTGAGGAGAATTCTGAGTATTAATATCTAGCATGTACATTTATTACAGCTTATATAGCTTATTATATTACTATATTATTTCTCTAGCCATTCAGACTCTTAATAAAATTAGTAAAAGGATTTTAAGCTTCGGTTTTTAAGATTTCATTGTTAATATTTCGCATTTTTTTTAACTATCCGGTATTGAAAATTTGAGTATTTAGTTGTTTTTGTCGAGATTATTTGTATTCAAAAAATACTTTCAAGAAATGAATTGATAATTGATATATTTCCTTTCTTTTTAATCGATTATTTACTTCAATTCTTAACAAGGGGTGAAAATTTAATTACTCTAACATTAAGTTCCTATAAACACGGAAAAAGAAAACGCAAATTCTTCCTAAAATAAAATAATAATGAATGCCTTATATTTCAATTCTTGCTTCTTCAAAACTTGCCATCGGAATGAAATAGTCACTTCTTGTTAAAAAGAATGAATAACTATATAAGTTCTGTTTGCCACGTACTTGTCTTATGATATGATTGAAAAAAAAAATAATCGGATTTTTCTTATGTATTATTTTAAAATGAATAGAAAATCCTGTTTTAGTAGAGTAAACATGTTTTTTCAAAATGTATTTTATGTATTATGCATAACATACCTTTTTATATTTTTAAAAATGGAATAATTAATGGATATTTCTTTTGTATATTGATATCATAAAACTTTGAAATTTTGTATAATTTTGTGTTCTTTGTAATTATTTGCTATTTTAATATTTTCAAAATCTCATTATAAATTAACTGAATTGCATTTTAATTCAATTAATTAAATAAAACTTAGTTTGTTGGTTTGGTTTGAGGTTTTTTGGAGCAAGAGCTGTATCTGGATATACTGCGCCAATCAAATGGTTAGAGTATAAAAGGTGTTAAAAATTCACGTATTAAAGTATACTCACAGATGTATCAATATAATATTACAGAAGTGGGGCGTAAAAAATAATTTTACCAGCTTAAAATCTGAAACAAGGAAATAAGAATATATTCTACAGTTACGAAAAAAACATAAACATCCTCAAAAACAGAAAAAACCCTGCTAAATGCAATGGAAAAGGCCAATAGCACTTAAAAATTAAAAAAAAAAATGTTTGGGTGGTATTTTTTATCTATCAAGTCTTGTAATAATGGAGAAGACGAATTCAAAAATTGGATTCGTAAGAATAACAGGACATTCAATCAAAATGTGACAAACATTAAAACGTACTCGGCAGCTGTTGCACATAGGTGGCCTTTGGCCTAATACAAGATGCTTATGAGTGAAACGTGTATGCCCTATACGGAGACGAGTCAATTTGACATCTATCACGCGTATATATATATATATATATATAAAATATAATTGGTATAAATAATAATAAGTTATTCATGAAATTATTTTTCGATTTTTTTACATTTTTGGTAAAATACACAAATTAATTCTTTTTATTATTTTTAAAGAAACAATTGCTTCTTTCCTAAATTTTGTGTAATTCCGATTCAAACACATTGTTATTTGTGCATATCAAAAAATATAAACATGCAAGTTTTGAAATCCAATGTCTTATTAGTAAGCTGAAAATTTTCTTAAGTAAATAAGTATCTTTTGTTAGTCAATCCTTCCTCAAACCAATTATAATTATCATTTCTCCTTGAATAAGACAGCGAATGATGTTTTTCAACAATGTTATAAACCAAATATTTTTCTCAAGTCCTTTAACAGAATAAAATAAATTCGACCTTTGTCAATTACTTTTTCTTGTAATATATATGAAATAAGACAACTTACAATTTGGAGATATATGTATCTATTACACCATACAATTTATATATATATATATATATATATATATATATATATATCTCTGAGTTTGTATATATATATATATATATATATATATATACACTGATGGAAAAAGAAATCCCAACACTAGGAAGGAGCTGTGCTAGATAAACGAAATTTGGTAGGCGTGTTTATACATCTGAAAGATGACGTCGATTCAAATTTCGAGCTACGCGCGTAAGTGTGGCGCTAGCAGCTACACTATGAACATGCAAATGAGTTTTGCTTTAAATAAGCGCTGTAAGGTTCGTGATCGTTATTTACAGTTGAGTTTGACGTATTGGGTTAATGTTAGTCAAGGATGCCTCTGAGAAGACGAAGAAGACATTATCAACAGGTCACTGAGTTTGAACGAGGTCGTGTTGTAGAGCTACGGGAAAGTGAGTTTTCTTTCCGCGATATTGCTGAAAGACTTGGCAAGAATGTATCCACTGTGCATGAGTATTGGCGGCAGTGGTCAAGGGAAGGTACTGCCTCAAGAAGACCAGGTTCCGGGCGGCCACTTTTTACTACTGAGAGGGAAGACCGTCGTATTCGGCGTATGGCTGTGGCTAATCGTACTGCGTCTGCAGCTGAAATTCGAGTTGCAGTTGGCACCACATTGACACAACGAACTGTTACAAATCGGTTACTTCAAGGACAGCTCCGGGACAGACGCCCTGTACAGTGTATTCCACTGACTCCAAACCACTGCCGTTTGCGACGTGAGTGGTGTCAAGCTAGAGCTCATAGGAGGACGGAGTGGAGATCTGTTTTTTTTCTGATGAAAGCCGGTTCTGCCTTGGTCGCAGTGATAGCCGTTTGTTGGTTAGAAGGAGGCCAGGTGAACACCTGCTAGTGACCTGTCTGTGGCCTAGACACATAGGGCCTACTCCTGGAGTTATGGTTTGGGGAGCAATTTCGTATGACAGCAGGAGCACTCTCGTGGTTATCCCACGCACCCTCACTGCAAATTTGTACGTCAGTCTAGTGATACAACCTGTTGTGCAGACATTCATGAACAGCATTCAAGGGGGTGTTTTCCAACAGGATAATGCTCGCCCTCATATTGCTGTTGTAACCCAACATGCTCTACAGAGTGTCGACATGTTGCTTTGGCCTGCTAGATCACCAGATCTTTCTCCAATCGAGCACGTATGGGACTTCATTGGACGACAACTCCAGCGTCATCCACAACCAGCATGAACCGTTCCTGCATTGACCGCCCAAGTGCAACAGGTATGGAACTCCATCCCACAAATTGATATCCGACACCTGTACGACACAATGCATGCACTTTTGCATGCTTGCATTCAAAGTTCTGGTGGTTACACCGGTTACTAATGTACCAACATTTCACATTTGAAATGGCTCTTCTCGCCAATGGCTCTTCCTGTGATCTTGAATCTTGAATCAATTAGATATGTTACCTAGACAAATGAATTCCTAAAATTTCATTACTGTACAATAATTTTTTCTTGGTGTTGGGATTTTTTTCCCGTCAGTATATATATATATATATATATATATATATAATATAATATACACTGAAGTGACAAAAGTCAAGAGATGACTGTTAACATCGTGTCGGTCCTCCTTTTGCCCGGCGAAGTGCAACAACTCGATGTGTCATGGAGTCCACAAGTCGTTGGAAGTCCTCTGTAGGAATATTGAGCCATGCTTTCTGTATAGACGTCCATAATTGTGAAAGTGTGGATGGTGCAGGAGTTTGGGCACGAACGGACCTTTCGATGATGTCCCATAAATGCTCGATGGAATTCATATCGAGCGATCTAGTTGGCCAGATCATGCGCTGGAATTGTCCGGAATGTTCTTCAAACCAATCGCGAACAGTTCTGGCCCGGTGACATGGCGCATTGTCATCCATAAAAATCCCATCGCTGTGTGGGTACGTGAAGTCCATGAATGGCTACAAGTGATCTGCAAGCAGCTGAACATAACCATTTTCAGTCAATGATCGGTTCAGTTGCACCAGAGGACCGAGTCCATGTCATGTAAAAACAGTCCACACCATTATGCAGCCACCACCAGCTTGATCAGTGCCTTGCTGACAGTTTGGGTCCATGGCTTCGTGTGGTCTGCGCCAAACTCGAACTCTACCATCGCTCGTAACAACTGAAATCGTGACTCATCTGACCACGCCACAGTTTTCCACTGGTCTAGGGACCAGTCGATATGCTCACGAGCCCAGGAGAGTCGCTGCAGGCGATGTCGTGCTGTCAGTAAAGGCACTCGTGTCGGTCTTTTGCTGTCATAGCCCAAGGAAGACAAATTTCGTCGCACAGTTCTATCGGACACGTCTCTCGTACGTCCTACATTGATTCCTGCAGTTATTTGACGAAGTGTTGCGCGTCTATTAACATTGACCATTCTACACAGACGTCGGCGGTCTCGGTCGTTAAGTGTAGGTGGTCACCCACTGCGCTGTCCATGATGGGATGGGATGTGATGCCTGAAATTTCATACTCTCGGCACACTCTTGATACTGTGGATCTCGGAATGTTAAATTCACTAACGATATCCGCAATGGAATGACCCGTGCGTCTAGCTCCAACTAACATTCCACGTTCAAAGTCTGTTAATTCTCGTCGTGCCGCCATAAATGACGAAAAACCTGTTCACATGAATAACTTGAACACAAATGAAAGCTCTGGAAAACGAACTGCGCATTTATACTTTTTCGCTGCGATACTACTGCCATCTGTATATTTGCATATTGCTATCCCATGACTTTTGTCATCTCAGTATATATATATATATATATATATATATATATAATCATAAAATTATTAAAACAATCAAAATCCATTTCTTGATCAACAAAATTAAAATGAAACCAACTAGGTCGAAATCGAAATTAAAACTCAATTCAGAATTACACGCAAAAGTTCACAAAATGAAAGGTAAATGAATAAGAACCAAAAAACGAAATGTAAATGAATAAGAACCAAATAATGAAATAAATCTACAATACAATATTCAAAGATTTATTTAAACGAAACAGAAGTAACTACGCAACGAAACCAAACCGGAACCGGAACTAAAAATCATTACTGATTAAACAAGTTATAAGAATTAAAAGTTTTTAAATCAATCATTGTATTTAGAGAGCGCAAATGCAGCTACAACTAAAATGCAAATGAATATAAATTAATTAACAAAATAAGATCTTATTTTGTTAATTAATATATATTCATTTGCAT
>JAPMOQ010010428.1:1318047-1336337 GCA_026543055.1 Argiope trifasciata | reverse complement strand
ATATGTTGATGGTGAGCTGTTCCTACACAATAATGGCTCGTTTTTATGAACAAATATTTTAATAACAACAGGGGACGTTCACAACAAGTAGGGACAATGGCAAGCAATGAAAGCGGGTAGACATTGAAGACAAAGCATCGTTGGTCAAAAGCCCTTTTGGATTCTTTTAGCACATCGTTCGTAACTGCTCTCTCTCTCTCTTTTTCTACTGGCGTCCAAAGTTCGCAGTTGCAGTTAGGAGTTACAGGAAGAAGTTGAAGTGTTTGAGCGTGATGCTAGCTGGTGGTTGCTCTGGTTGAGCATAACATATATATATATATATATATATATATATATATATTGCATCTTACAATTTGAAGATATTTATATCCATTATTGAAATAAAAATACTAATTTCTACTTTATACTAGATAGATAAAGCGTATTTTCAAAAATTGCTTTCGCTAAATTTTTAGATAATGAAATTCACATTACTATGAATAAATAATTTTATATAATATAAAATATGATATTGATATAAATGATAGTAAATTACTCATGAAATTGTTAAAAAATATTTTGAAAGTATCTTACCAATACAATTTCTTGGTCCTGCAGAGAATGGAATAAAAGCATATGGATGACGATTCGCTGTGTTTTCTGGCAAAAAGCGATCAGGATCGAATTTTTCTGGATTCGGGAACACACTCTCGTCTCTGTGAATGAGATAGATCGCCACAGCACAGGAAAATCCTTTTGGTATCTTGTAACCACCTGAGTAACAATGAAGAATGAAAAAAAATTCGCCATTGATTGAATTATGATTTCAATAAAAAAAATTCTTCTGTTAAAAATACTTAAATATAAAAGAATTCCAACGTATTTGGATTTAGCTTTAGGGACGTAAGTGGACCCGAAAAATATCCATATTTTGTAATTTTATTTATGGTCAGAACGTGTTACATTCATATAATAGAGTATGATGAATATTTTTCTGATAATGCATATTTGAGTAGGTTTAACATCTACATTTTTCATCTTTTGAAATGTATATCATCTTTTGATTTGGCTCAACGTCTAAGATTATAAAGAAAAGGCCTTTTTATAACTATTTATATTCAGATGTTATACACTATGTTTAATTATAATCATTTAGTAAGCTTACAAAAAATAATTAAAAAAAATAACCATTTTTCAGAATGACCCAATCTTTCATGTGTGTATACCTGTTGCTACGGGAATTCGCTTTGCCTAAGAAAAAAACTTCGAAAGGTGACCAATAGATGGCGACATGTTTGTCATAAGTTGATGAAAAGCAATTGCTTTATCGAAAGATTTATTAATTTTAAGATGCTAATAAAAACAAAATGAAGCATGATAATACAAAGTACTCCCAGAACCTTTGTGACTTCTGGGTTTAGGTTACTAATTTGATATTAAGTACCGGTGTCCGATTGCGAATCTAAATGAATATAAAACAAGCATTATGCATCACATCAGCAATATCACTAATACGCTCCTATCTGTACTGGAACATACTGTTTTACACTTTTAGCTGGTAAGAGAAAATGGTGGACAGCATATTGAACATTTTTTAAACACCGTGACCGTCACTAATACGCTCCTATATGCACTGGATCATACTGTTTTACGCTTTTAGTTGGTAAGAGAAAACGGCGAACAGAATATTGGTCATTTCTTAAACAAGTCGTCACCGATTTACTCTTTTAAATACTTTTATGAGTGTTTGGTTTTACTACGGTCCTCGGTATAGGCATAATTAAAAACCGAATTTTTACCTATCCATTGTGTCACACCTTTTCGTGGTGAGAGTGCTTGAAGCAAAGCGTGATAACAAAATGTCATGTCTTTTATTTGTCATCTTATGATAATTTTAACTAGCCATGTTCGCGTCATCTGTCGGCCAACTTGTGAAATGTTTTTTCTTTCTCAAAATAAATTCTCATTGCTTCATGTATACTCAACTAAATATCAGGTCATTTTGATCAGTGTTTCTTTTTTAACAGCCCTTTGAAAGTGCAATCTTAATTTATATTGTCACACATTTCAAACCTGGTTCATCTTTTTAAAAGATATTCGAAATGAGATATGCATAAAATTTGTATCTGCTTGAATCATGTTATAAATGCAAAAATTTGGATGGATGGATGGACGGACGTTTGTTACTCGATCACGGCTGAACGGAATCAGATGAAATTTAGCACAAAGATAGATTAGAGTCAGGAAGAGAACGCAGACTACTTTTTATTTCGGTTCATTGAGTGATTAATTTTTTATTCATTGAGAAACAACTTTCGCGTTAAATAGCTGAGACCAAATCCCGCCAAAGATAAGTAAGGCTCCAATTTTTTTTTCTTTTCCCAACAGTTAGGTATCAGGTTAGGCTTAGCAGAATGTCGACTGGCTATTTCAAACGATTCTATTTATTTTCTTTGTGTTTGATGTAATTAAAATCAAATGTTGTCAATAAATCGATCTTTCGGATTCATTCTGACGTACCTTTAAATTAAAAGAAAACAGGATAAAGGAAATAAAAAATTTCTAATCTGCATTGCGTTACCCCAACTGGCGTAGGAAAGTGCTGTACGCCAACTGGTGTTGAAAGTTCGCGAATGATTGTTGACAACTGTGTTTTCATTTAAATTAAAAGATTTTTTATTTATTCTTATACTTTTAAATGTAACGTTTTTAGGTTAGGTTTAATTTTTTTATTTGTCATTATTAGATAGTTATTGGTACATATATATTAAAATTTCCCCACGGACAGAGTCGCGGGTGATTGCTAGTCACAGTATAATTTCGAACGAACGAATGCCATTTGAAATTTGTAGATTGGTTGTGACCCTATCTATCATCACATACAGCATCTATATGTGATGGCAGATAAAACTTGTAGATATCAATGGATGACTTACATATGGTTGTATCTTCACTCACTCGTCTTCCAATGATGGGTACGGATGGATAAATTCTTTGGGATTCCTGTGTGAAATAGAAATCAGTAAATATAATCAAAAATATATTAGTGAAAACAGAATTGAATTAAGAACGAAGCAAAATTATATAAAACAGTTATAATAAGTAGAAAATCTTGTTATTGCAATTGCATACTATAAACGTTTTCCTAGCATTTTGAGGAAGAAGATTCTATATTTTATTTAAACGCATTACTAAAATTTTAATAAGCTGAAGCACTGTCGAACTTTTATTTTTAGGGCATTATAAGAAGCGATATATTTGATATAGAAAAGGATGGATATCAATTTTTCAATAAATTTATTAACTGAAGAATCATTATCTTTTATGAATTTCGTGATCGAGCATATGTGTCGTTTAGAGAAACCTTTACTATCAAAAAAAGAAAATCTTTGGATACTGGAAGTATTAAATGTTCTACATGTTGTGAAACGTGGGTTAACTTTTTAAGAGAAAATACCAACTTAATTTTGTTACCTCCAAATCATTCGCTTGTTTTTATCAATAGATAAAATATACTTGATAGACTTTAGGATAAAATAGAATAGATATCCCAAATGTAGATAGACTTTAGGATACGGTAGAATAGAGCTACGAAGTACAAGATCCATTTTTAAATGCAGGTAATGCTAATTTTTAAATCATACATTAACGAAAGTTAATACATCTCTCAAAATTAGCAAGCACAAGCTGTATTATAATATTTGAAATAACAAAACGTTCTTTATTCTATACCTCTTTTTATAACTTAACCTGCTCATATTTTTTTACTTAATCATATGAAATTTCCTATTTCGAGATTGTGCTACTGAATTGAATCAAGATTCCATACAATACTTGAGGTGTTTGCAAATGAAATGTAATATTTGTACGAATACAATATCTTTAAATTATTTAAACTTGGGTTAAATGTTTGAAAAGAAATAATTTGATACTTGTAAAATGCACAATTATAATGATAAAAGGTATAAAAATTTACTCCTTAAAATACTGGGTTTTAGCTATTTTCATGAGAGTAATTTTATAATTGCAATAAAAATGACCGGCACTTTAAATATTACATCAAAAAGATTTATTTTCTATTTAATTTCCAATTTTTTCTTAGTATAAAAATGGTATGAACTAAAAATGCTATGATGCCCAGTTAACTATATCTCTAATTATAATAAAGCTCAATGTGAGTGTATGTGTTGGTGCTCTACAGGCCAGACCGTTGGACTTACAACTACCAAATTTGGTACTTGCATACCTTGGAGGTCGGAAATGTGCACTACAGAGCCCTTTTTTCAAATTTTTAATTAGAATTTGAATTAATTAAAAATTAAGCGAAATTTCGATTTTTTTCCCGTTATAACTTCCGAAAATATTATTGCACAAAGATGATTTTGGCGTCAAATTAAAGATAAAAAAATAAGCTCTCTAATGGTACCAGTATTTTAACATATAACTTCAGTTTCTATTTTTAACGAAATTTTAAAGAAATTTTTAAATTACATTTTCAACTTATATATGCCAATTATATTGTACCAACATATATATATATACCAACTGTTGTTGCTATATATATGAAATATATATACCAACAACAATATATTTCAGACAAAACAATAAAATTTTACAACAAACGAAAAATGATAAACGAACAAAGGGTAAAATTATTAAACTTTTTATTAAACTTTTGCAATAACATTGACAGAAGTTCAAATTAAAAAAATAAATTAACGATAACTGCAATTTAAATCGAAAAATTTAATTTTCAACACGTGATTGGATGAAATTAAATAAATATTAAATATTATGTTTTCTAAAAACTAAATACAAGAGAAAGGTTTCTATGATCGTTTGCAATATCTATATCATTAATTCAATAAATAAGCTTTTTGTTTATGGCAAACATGTTTGAATTTATAAAGGATACGCATTCAAATTTGAACCAAGTGGCTTGTTTTTATATAAATCAAATTCATTCTTTACTTCGAGATTTAAATTAGTGTTCATAATTAATTATAAATATCATAACCCTAGTTCCTTTATCTAACATCTCACTAAGAAAATAAAAAAGTATAATTTAATTTTAGAAAAAGGGACAATTTTATGTATAATAAATAATTGTTTTAGCTACATTGTCGGACACAGTAACATGTTTGGTGGAGCTTCAGTCCCGTAGCCGAAAGATAGCAAGTTCTGTCCTCTTGGCCAAAGACAGCCGTGTTGGCTAATGGCAGTCGGGACACGTTAAATAGGTCGTGTCTGCAAAGTCCTCCAAGTTCCCGAAACAAATTATACCTCTGGGAGTACTGAGTCACGGATGAGTCTGATTTGGATCTAAATTCTGACTTCCGGATGGAGGAATGATTTCGACCACCCCCTAAAACTGGTTGTGTCGTGTGTGTTGGAGCAAAGTCACACTTTCACCGTAACGGTGCTAGTTCACATCGAAAGCCTCGCACTTCTGCCTTGATTCAAAAGAGCTAAATCTCATTCGACTTGGTATGACCAAGTGGCATTAGACCCACCATCACCACAGATGATTGTTTGATCTTGCTCACAAGTATAATTACGCAACTCCCTGATTAATATATGTATAACTTATGCATTATTAATATATGTATAACGTTATACATAAAGTTACACAAATCTGATTAATATATGTATAACTTTTACCGTTACACATAAAGTTATACATATCTGATTAATATAGGCATAGCTTATCTGATTAATCTTAATCAACATATCTGATTAATATATAAAGTTATACGTATCTGATTAATATATCAGATACGTATAACTTAATTTCTCAATAAATCTTTCTTCTTTACAACATAAATTTACTCTTTGTAGATATAAATATGAAATACGTTTAATAAGTTTTTTTAATTAAGAAAAATTAAATATAATTATCAAAGTAAGGCTTCTGAAATGTTAATGTAATGATTGATAATCCATTATATAAGTGATTTATATCTTACTTTGAGAACCCGATCGAGATACGTCATATCTTTAAGATCATCCATCGTTACGTGTCTCTCGAGATCGTCTCCGAAAATCTGATCCAACTCCTCTTGGATTTCGTCTTGAACGTCTTTGTGTAAGCCTATCAAGTACAGAGCCCAGCTGACAGCCATCGATGTGGTGTCGTGACCCTGGAGTTAGGAAGGAAAGAAAAGAATGAGAAATGAAAGAAACAAAATCGATGAAGGCTGTTCAAAAAAACTAGAAAGTTATCGATGGCGAAAACCGTCCGAATTAAAACCTGAAGGAGGAGAGTTTTTATCAAATGAAATATTATTTTAATAGATTATTAGTAATAAAATAAAATTATTAAGCACTTTTTTGTTGTAAACCGAAAATGTTTTTGGATTCTACAATCTGTAAATACTTAACTACAAAGCAGTGTGTCGAAAAATTTTCTTCATAATAAAATCAACTTAAAGTTAACATGTAAGTAATTTGTGGGAATATAATGTGAATTATAAGTTGTCATATAATTTGTGTTTATTCATATTTTTGTTTGCTTTCTCAATAGCTTAAATTTCTTTTCGTTGTTGTTGAGTTAAAAAAAAAAACCGTATGATTATACCGGATGGTACATTTTTCAATTTAGGATGAAAATTTTTTCAAATATCTCCCCGAATTTTGGAGATTACACCATGAAACTTTTCCCTGTGTTTTCTTCGTGGTATAATGTACATTTTCCAAACAGGGTATTTCGACCGCTCTCTTTCATTTTTTAACTTCCTTATTTCATCGTTAACCTGTCTCGATATATTCGGCATTATCACTTTACTATAGAAACAATTTACGTCCTTGGTTATACGAGACGACTTCTTCAATTTAAACCATTAAGGTCTCCAACTATGTTCAAAGGCAATTTTTTAAAAAATTAAATTTTTTAAAAACTATTTAAAATTATGGTTAATAGATGTATTGTCAGTTTTAATTCAAAATATTATAAATACGACAAAATTATGTGAAAATGTAATATTTTTCAAAAAATAGGAAAATTTGTAGAAAATTTTAAGGAAATTTAACCAAAACGGTTGACACTCTACACAAAATGGTAATGCAGTAATCCTATTTTTCTTTGGATACAAGTTATAGAATATAATGATGAATGAAATGAACCAAAATCTAAGAAATATTTTGAGATGCAAAGAAGTTATGAGAAATAATGTGCGTATATATGTATTTTTTCCCCATACATATACAGTATAAGTTTTCTAAAAACACCTATAAATAAAAAAATATCTTAAAAAAATAAAACTTTTGGTTCGTTTCATTATCCATATTATTTAAAACACATGCTGAATTTTTTTGATAAAGACCTCTATTAGATTTTGGGATACCATGTTAAAGGTGAAAGAATTTTTATGGGAATTAAAGTTTTTAGAAAATTGAAGTCAAAGATAAATTTTATCGAAAATTGAAAAATATGTGACCTTGGATGATAGGTGACGCCTTCCTTTTCTTAGAAAAGATAAACCGTTTTGGAAAGAGGAAAATCTGAATTACAAGAAATAACATTAAATATTTCGCCAATGGGGCCGATAAACAGTGCATTTAATGCAGTTGGATACCCATTTATGCCTACTGTTCCATTTTTAGAACACCCCTCCATAAAAGTTAATTTTATTATATTTTTTTACCTAACACATAGAAATTTCATGCAAAAATGCATACCTTTGGCATAAATGGGTTGAAAAGATTTTACCTTTGCATATTAATTTAGGGTCAAATTACGGAAAATTTGCAAGCTAAGTTGATTAATAACAGCTAATAGTATTTCAATGAAAATTAGATAAACAGACTGAAAAATTTCAGTCTCATTAGTTTCCTCAACCTATGTTTCCTCTTTATCTGTATCCGCTTTGCTCACCTCAAAAGCAAATGTGTCGGCTTCCTCTCTGATGTCTTCTTCCGTGAGATCTTTCGTTCGAATGTGATGCTCCAGAAGCAGATCCATGAGTGCCATTCGCTTACGCTTCTGACTAGGATCCGGAGTACCGAAAAGGAGTTTCTTTTTCTTCACTTGAATCACCTGAACAAAGAGAAATGGCGTTATCTTTCATCAAAATTGGTTCATATGTTAGTATTTGCATGCATCTGAAAACAGAAGTAGTATGTTTTTAACACGTTCATTGCCACGATTCAAGCCTGATGCTCGAATTACCTAATCAGATTACCTTAACTATAATAGAGAAGTTATCTTTTAATTATGGTGGAAAAGGTGCCATCTAATTAGATGAATGGTTCCGTATAGTTATTAAGTAGGAATGAAGAGTAAGGGAGACACATGGATATAAACTGGATAAATGCTGTCAATGGGTGATATGACCACAATGGTGGATTTGGAAACGTAAAAACGTTGGACTTCTATAGGAATACAAAATAACCCTCACTTTAAGGTGGAAAATGCTATTATTTGATGCTAGCTATTCTCTGCATCAAGAAAAAAGAGTATTTAAAAAAGGTAACAAGCGTATTGGGTAGCATTGATTTCTTTTTTAGTATACAATGCTGCGTTTTTCTTTAATGAAAATGGGTACTCAATGTTTAGTTTAGTTATACTAACGTCCCATTGTAAAGCAACACTAGAGCTATTTTGGGACGGACCTCTTCATTTAGAACCACGGTTAGATGACGAAGACGACACCTGAGCTGGCCCCCTCTCCACACCACACCTCGCCAGTGGAAGGACGTTTGGCCCGACATATTTAACGTGCAAGAGACCCCATTACACAACGGATTTTTGGTGGAATCGAGTCTCGAACCTGAAGTCCTCTGGTTCCGAAGCCGAGACCTTACCGTCAGGCCACCGCGGCCTGCCGGGTACTCTAGGAAATTCATGGAAAAATAAGTTGTGACTTTCTATGCAACATTAAGAGTTGATTTTTAACACTTTCACTGCCACAACCCTTGCCTGATATCAGGACCCTCTATCTAATGAGATGACCCCTTTTCTATCTTTTAACTGGTATAGAGGTGTCATCTAGTAACATATATGGTTTAGTCCTAGAAAAGAAAGCAATCTACCAGTTATTTCGTAGTTGGCTGTCGACGTGTTAAGCGTGAACATCGAAAAGAGGATCACTGGTTACTAAATAATTGAATAATATAATCCAGCATTTCGATTAAAGCAAAAACTTCAAACGAAGCGATAATTCAGGCAACAACAATAGCAAATAGTAAATATACAAATTTACCTTTTTAGGATTTCGATATTGAAATGGGAAATTAAACAAACCATACATTTAGGTATTTTCCGTATTACGAATCAGAATGGATGAAACGAGGATTTCGTAAGGAATAAGATAGTTAGCCAAACGAATCAGAGTAAGCTTATTCAATACCATAATGCTTTAAAAAATTCTGATTTTTTCCCCATTTATTTACGGATTTGTGACATTGAAAATATCAATACACAATTAACTAAAAATATAAGAAAATGTTTATGACTATTATATGCTATTTTCGATGTAGGAACGGCACATAATCAATAGAAAATTAGTGATTTATTTATTTATTAAAAAACCATTCCGATTACGTTCTGTGATACGGGAAAAAAGATATTAATTATCACATAAAAAGGATTATAAAAATAAGTGAATATATATATATATATATATATATATATATATATATATATATATATGTATATATAATGACATAAAGTATTGATATTGACGTAATGTAAAAAAAAACTTAAATAATAAGTAACTTAGTACAAAGACAAATTTTAACTTACCGATCTGGTGAAATTGTGAAGTATATCCAGATGCTTCTGTAAATCTCGACCACTTTCAGTAAATTGGTAAAAAAAGTCTGACCAATGCCAAAAATTCGACATTCTTTCGATTATGATTTCCGCTGCTCTGAAAGAAATGTTTGATAAAAATTACGCATAAACAATAGGAAATGAGGAGGCTAAAATATCATATAATTACATTTCTTCTGTGTTAGTGAAAAGAATATTTTTATGGGGAAATTAAATTTAATTGAGGAATAAATTGTGGATTTTGTTTCGTTATTATTACTTTTTGCCATCTTTCAAGTGCCTTTATAATGTTAAGTTCAGAAAATTTACGAACGTTCTTTCAATATATCACTCCAATGCACTCTCCTTAGATTTACTCATCAAAATATTCAACAAATAAATAACTATTAAGCTTAACTATTTGGAAAATACTCTGAATAAGATCATTTATACTCCATCATGTTCCTACGCTTCCTTGGCAAGACAAAGGAATATAAATTGTGAAGGTGAAGAGAATAAATGCTCTATAAATGCTCTAAGAGAATAAATGCTCTATTGACATCAATAAAAGTTCTAAGAATAAGTTAAAATGCTCTAACTTCTTTTTATGTTGCTCTAAGAAATTTTTACGGATGGCGCAACATTATTTTTTTTTCATAGGTTTCATTTCTTTTTTGGATAAAAGAAGTATATTAGGAATAAATAAATACTGTTTTATATCAATTTTAAACTAAAAACGTATAATCAAAGATTTTCGATGGATTGCTCTTTTTTATTTTATCACCATTTTTTTAATTCCTATTTTTAATTCTTAATTTCATCCCTGGATATAAGGGCGAATCTTTAAGGATCGGTAAAATACACATAAAAAGGGTTTTAATAATGAATCCGGAATCGCTAACTACTTCTTTGGTTAATTTATACAAGGGTTGATTTTTGTGTAGATCTTACCATTTCTTCGTCATCTTGATTATATATACCTAAACATAAGTATTATTACCTTCTCGATTACCTTCTTATTATGCTAATAAACAAATATGAAACGTGTGAATGGCAAATATCGGAGCTTGGATGAGTTTGATCGCAACTTACCTGGTTACTGATTTCAGATATTGTGACTCCTCATTCTCTTGGGCCCCTATTCTGATACCAAAGGTGGTTTCTGTAAAAAGAATTCCAACACTAAGCATACCATTTTGATCGGGCACATTATTATTTCATGCAATTTATTATTGGAATAAAAAGGTATATTTACCTAAATTAGTTTAAGATTCTTCTTGTATGGTATATTCAAAACTATTTTTGTAAAAATTAATTTATTGTTTAGGTTATTTTATTTTTAGTTACTGCAGAAGTAAGCGAGATATATATCATTGCTTTCATACTATAAAAAACCTGTAACTATTTAGTATAAATTGCACATTGCTTCATAGGTCCTCTATAGAGCTTATTATGAAGTTTTTACTTAATTGCATTTTCTCATGTGATAGAGATGCGAATTTGATCACCACATATTACTCTTTTAAATAAATTAAGTGGCCTTTTAAGTTAAATTTTCAAATAATAAATAAAGACAAATGATTTTTTTTGTATCTTGATATCTTTTATATAAATGAATTTTGTATTATATGCTTTGTATATGCATATTATTACTTTATATATATTTTTTAATCAAAGAGTTTTGTTATAAAATTATAAAAAGTAATTGTAAATTTATATAAAAATAAAATGAAACTTGATACATATATTTTTATTTCATTTCTTTTAATGTTTATAATTTATCTCTTTTTGTCTAATTATATTTCTTAATTATACTTTGTCTTATCTATTTATGTATTCAGTTGTATTTCCAGTAATCAAATTCTAGAAAATTTTGAGTCATTTTGTGAAATGCTATAGGCATATTCATAATACATTGAGATTCAGTCTGTTTTCAAAAAATCCTTTACAAATTACTTTTTATTCTTTGTATCCACAAATGCTTAATTTGTAGGATTCTTTTATTTCCAACAGATTTTTTTAAAAATCGAGGTTGATAAAAATTATTCTATGGATATTCTCTATTATGTAAGTATCCCAGCCTATATAACAAATATAAATTGAATCATTTAAGATAATCTCTAAGTCCAATTTAGAAGAGGTATTTCAATAGATAAATAAAACTGTCTATCCTTCGAGCTTATACGAAATAAAATATGTTTCCCCCTTTATTGATGAAATGATGTGTCTTCATTTTCTCTCATAAGCAATAATGCATCAGTCCATATGTAATGATTCTATTAAGCAACATTTGATTAGGACATTTACTGTCCGCAATCATTGTGCCCTCCTTATTCTCTCTCTTTCAGGCCTGTCAGCTCGTCGGATATTGTTGTCGTAACAGTGACAAATATTTTTCAGATAGGACAAAAACTTGCCATAATGATCATATCTGCCTCATTAAGATCATGTCTAATGAGGCAGAAATGGTCGCCTATTGCAGAAATTAATCTGTTACATCAAAATAGCTTAAAGTAGCCGATCAAGGTGTAAAATTTAATTTTTCCTGAATTATTCAAATTTTTTATGATCTAAAAGTGAAGTCCCAAATTTATATATTCCAAATGTTTTTTGTTTTAAATATATGAAAGATATGACAATAGATCTTGCGGTAATACACAAATTATAAAAATGAAATCGAAGCTATATTTTCAAGCTGGAAAATAAATGTGTGTTTTTTTTTAACTTTTACCAGTTCTCCAAAAATAATAATTGAAACATTTATATTTCTCAAATAATTCTTAATTATTAAAGAAATTAAAATAACAATTAATGTCCCAGACATTATATGCCATGTGACGAAGAAGTAAATTCATATGCCAAGAGTAATGTGAATTCATTGTAAATTAATTCATTTGTAAATTCATTGTAATATTATAAATTTATTGAATAAAAAACCAAATCTATACGAGACAATAAATTAGAGCGATTTTCAAGCAAATTAAATGTTTTCATACGTGTAAAATAATAACTTAGCGGCAATTTTAAATTAGTTAAAAAAAATAAAGAATACTTACCACAAATGATATCTAATGTACAAAGAGTAACAGGTTTTATAATGTTTGTGAAATTCTTGGTAGTTTCGTTCTTCAATCGTTTCGCCAAGAGCTGCGATTGTTCATTGAAAACTGGGAGAAAATCCTTCAAAATGTCAAAATGAAATGCATTGGTGAGCAATTTCCTTCGGGATTTCCATTTAGATCCGTGACTGAGGAATATAGGAGAAGCATTTTAGGAAATTCTCAATGATATATGGTAAAACATAGAACAGAAATAAATGTCTCATCAACGAAAAGCATTTTAATTCACAAACTAAAATTTGTAAGGCGACAGTTTTCAATCATTTTCATAGACACGATTCAGTATTTATGTGTGAGAAGCTAAATTATATCGCTGAAATTAAAAATGTAATATATTAAGAGGCACTCGAAGTGCCTTCTAATACTTTCTAAAAATAAAAATTTACAAGTAATCAGCAAAATTTTGAATAACAGCTGAAAACGGATGAAAATTAGGTCTTGTCTAGAATAAAAAGGGTTTCTTATTACTTCATTACCACGTGATAAGTCTTAGTTATCTCATAGCCTCCACTGGATGGCGCTGAAAGCCAGAAACAATTAGATCGTAATTAACATTGGATCCTTAACTAATGATGAGATTTGATTATGCGCTTTTGTTCTTTACTGCAGTGCTTCAGGGTTAATGACGGGCAGCCTTAAAAGATGTGATACTAATCTATAAAATAATTTTAATTCAAAGGAACATGTTGAACATATTTTGGGTGAAGTTCATGGATGAAAGTTAGGTCCTTTAAAGAATTTTATTATAATTATTCTTATAATAACCAACGGGAATGGTTTCCCTAATACTTTCCCGCCTGTTCTCTAATAAACATGTTATCCCAGTGTAAGCATTGCATGATATTAGCGTACAATGGTTACGAAATATCAATCTTTTTCATAAAATTTTCCTTTTTTGTGATAAATATCTGGTAGGCGATTAATAGTGTGAAAATCGAATTTTGTTTTAGAGGTTTTCCTTTTATTTCAAACATTTAATATGGATGATTAAACTAAAGTAAAACGATTAGTTTATGTTTTTATAACATTTAGTTGAAATTTTGCGAATGAGTTAGGAATTGCTTACACAATTTCTGGAAAAAATATATTTTTTTCTTCTGACGATAGCAAGTTCTGTATCTTTGGATGAAAGGATGTAAACTCATGAAGGAAAAATACAGTTTTTGAGAATCCGAATTCCTTGCCCATAGTTAAGCATGGCTGAGGAAGTTTAATGATTTAGGTGCGTTGGCATATATAACGTAGGTCATTTATCTTTATAAATTCAATAAAAGCATAGATGGTATATAAATTCGAACAGTGACTTTTTATTTATTTATTTAGGAAAATAATACTAAACACGCCGCTTACATTGTAAAACTCTGACTATTATATAATACCAAAAATTAGTTACATTTTCCACCACAGTCCCCAGACTTAAATCTCTTCGAACCTTTCTGAAACTCTTTGGTATCCATGGTTTACTAACATTTCATAATCTCTAAAGGTCTGTTACACAGAGTGACTCTAGGGAGTGAAATCTTGATTATCTTAATCTTGACTCTTATTTATCTTGAAGAAAAATTCATGTAAATCTAGGCCCAAACGGTTGGAAGAGGTCTTTAGATATAAATGCTATATAACTAGGCTGTCGTCTTTTTCTATGGATAGTAAAAAATTCAAATGCGTCCAAAAGACTTTAGGACGAGCTCAGCGAGCCTCGGAGCCTGAAGGCTGTACAGAACATCTTCCCTCGAAACAGGGCCGAAGATTCCAAATATGGCAGCAGCAATAGCAGGACAGTTGAAGATGTGTTCTGAACTTAATTGCGATGTGGACTATTCTTGCAAATGGAGTAGAATCTAGTATATCGTCTGGTGCTATTTTCATGACTTTAAAGTGGCCTGTGCGGAGTTTTCTGATGATTGAAGAAAAGTGTCTGGGGCAAGTGAGAAACGGAATGGAAGGCTTTTGAAAGTTTGCTTAAAAAGTCTGCGTTTCGCTACTGCGTTTATACCTTCTGAGGTGGCAGAATTTGGTTGATTCAACTCAAGGGAGGCTTTGGCGAGGGCATCAGCGCTTTCATTCCCGTTGATTCCCCCATGAACAGGAATCCACTGAAAAATGCGTGATTTTTTAATGCAGTAAATAAGGCTGTTGATGTTTTGGAATAAATATATAGCTAGGTACTAAAGTTTAATCAAATTTGTGGTACTTCAGTTAATAAATAGAATCATACTACAGAACTGACTTTCTGATGCCATCTATACATCAGAAACAGAAAAGCTGTAACATTCTTGTAAGTTTAAGACGTTTTACATTTTGCTTTTACCATAATGCTGTATTAAAGTTTGATAAATTGTAGAAAGAATGGTAGCTAAGATGTCACATCTAGGAGTTAAAAGAATTCAAATACAACTCCTTTCATAAAAATATCACAAATTTTAGAGTATGGTGTGGAGAAGGGGGAGGAAGTAACAGCTCAGGCGTCGTCCTCTCCACCTGCCCACGGTTCAAAAATAGCCCTAGTATTGCCTCACAAAGGGACGTAAACATACACAGAATTTAGCTTATTTATTATATACAGATATGATTGATTTTTAAGTCGAATTGATGAAGTTCTTAAAATTTTGAGTGTCTTTTCTTTGTTTGGAATTTAAAAAAAGGAACTAATTTCGCTCCTTGATTTTTTCTAGGAGCTAGCCATACATATCCTCTACATACATACCTAGTTAACAATCCGGTGCGTAGCCAGGGATGTAGCATGCTGTATGACCAATTCTTTTCCATGTGCTTGGTTCCACTCATGAGTGCCTAAGAAAAAGAAGGCACTGAGAGATTATTCAATTAACGTTTTAAAAAAATATTTAATCCATATTAAATAGTTGTTGTTGCTATCCATGGTGCTTTACAAGCCCGTCGACCTAAAGGTGTCAGCTATTTAAGCCTAAATTAGCTTTCCTTGTTTTTTCAGAAGCACCAACTACTTCTTAGTGTATGATTTAGCTACTTCATGTTTCACATTCTAGCACAATCCCTTTCTCTATGGGGATACATTCACACAAGTCACAGATAGAACACAGAATAACAACCATGCCCAAGCCAGGAAGCCCAGACCACGGGGAAGATACGCTTCCCTTATGCAGGATGCCGGCATATTAAATAGTATATTTGGTTGATAACTATATTTTTAAAAAGCAAAACTATACACGAAGAAGTAAATGCTACTATTCTTCATTGCTTGAAAATGTCTATTTGAGTGAATATATTGCTGTTGATTACTGGATGACTCAACATGTTTGCTTGATACAAAATAAAAAAATTAGATCAATGTATTTCCCTGGTATATAATTAGACAAACTTTTATTATTATTTTGAAAATGCTCTCACCAAAACCGCATTCATTAGTATTGAATTAATTCGGCTTGCCAATTTAAGAGATTGATCGCAAAGTTTGTGAATTCGAAGTTCTTAACATGCGTCCTACAGTGTTAAAGGACATAAGCCGAACAAATTGTTACATAATAAATGTTGCAGAAAGGAAAGATAATGGCAAGCTTGCATAGAAAAAATGAGAGTTTTGATACTGGAGAACGAAAAGAAAATAAAAGAGGCGAATAGAAAAAGGAAATACATTTACATACAGAATTCGGTAAAAGTGATCAGAAGAAAATGTTATCCCATGAAATTAAAAAAACAGAGCTAAATGTTAAATTGCAAAATTTAGTTGCTTTTAATCTGGAGAAGCCGAACACAAACACTGCAAAATTGCAGTATACTTATGCCCTTAATTTTTATCAATGTATAAATCTAAATAATAATTTTTTCCTTTTATAAGCTTTATGAAAATCCATAAATACTCTAAAGTAGTTCCGTAATGTTTTTATCTTTAGGAGATTCAATAAAAAATGTTCTATAATGTCTCTTTCTTCACTAGAATCAATATAAAACAATTCTGTAATGTCTAGATCTACAACGGAAGCACAAAGAGGGAGAAAACTGAATTCTTAATAATTTTTACCTTATCAAAAAGAAGAAAAAAAGGTTTCTTCTTGAAAAAATATCTGTGTAAACTTTCGTTTCTGGTATCGTGCATTCTACTACGGCAAAAATAAATTCAAAAAGAATTGAAATCCGCCATTTCTAAAATACAAATTTCATAATCTCATGGCAAATTTACATACCTCAGCTGCTTCAGCTTTCGTGATGATGATGAATGGAACGAAGGATAGCCAGAAGCAGAACAGAGGATAATCGCGAAACATGTAGCCCAGGCCTTCAAGGAATTGAGAAAATTCTGGAAGAAGAAGAATCGATCACTTTTAGGATTTACCCTACAAATTTATTAGAAATTATGTGCAAATCTATTAAAAAGATGATCATAATTTAAAGTTTTTAAGTTTTCTTTTATTTGAATTTATTTAGAGTAGCAAAGACTCGCAGGAAAATATAAATACTCAAAGCAAGGATAAAATACACTGATCACTTGAGTTTTATTTTGGAAAATGAGATTTTAACAAGCTATTTCATTGAGTGGAAGCTGTTTCGAAGCATCTGTGGCGAAAATGTGCGTATTGGCAAAATTAGTATCTTGTTAACACGGCATGAAAAATTTATAAAATAAACTAAGTCGCCTTTATGAAAATCTATTTCAAAGTTATACTAACGAAACTAAGATGATTTTCATTCATTTTCTACAACGATTTTGGAATTTTAAGACACCACACGACACAAAAATATTTTTAATATACTTAATAATTTATTTTCATTCTCTTTATATATATATATATATATATATATATATATATATATATAATTATTAAATATCATTTATAGTAGAAAGTATGTAAAAAATAAAGCACAGGATACATTGAATTTCAAATTCATTTTGAAATTGTCATATCTGAAACATATTTTTGGTTTGAGTTTTATGTTACGATGAATTATGTTTTTTATATAAGTATGTATATGTTATTTATAGGATTTAGTAACGATTTGGTACTCTTTTTTAATTGCAATAAGGATTTTATAACGGTATACCTTTTTAAAAATATTTCAAAATTTTTAAAACAAAATGTTACGAGAATATAATTAAAATGCCTTGCAAATTTTTGTGCACACACATACTCATAAGCTTATATGATCAAAAATTTTTTTAAAAAATGGCAGTTAGCAGGTCAGTTTCTTTTTTCAATTATATTTGGTCCCAATGAACAAGGGAAAAAAATTATACATGACTATCACGTGTCAAAATTTCTTGATCAGGTAAAAATGTATTTCAGTAACAGTCAGAAATTTTGAACTTTCCTTGAATTTGTGATTCCTCAAATAAGTGTAACATTGTGTTTTTAAAAAGAATTCGCGTCTCATTTGTTTTAACATATTAGAAATAGAAATATTTGCTGTGTGCTTTCTGTATATTCAACTGATAAAGAGAATGCGAAAATACTGTTTAATTAAAT
>JAPMOQ010010428.1:1284403-1317947 GCA_026543055.1 Argiope trifasciata | reverse complement strand
TCTAAATATTTTCATATATATATATATATATATATATATATATATATATATATATAATATAATATAATATAATATAATAATATAATTATTTAAATCTGAAAAGTCTTCTTCAATGCCTTCGAACAGAAATCTACTTTTAATCATATTCTACTAAAATTCATGACACTTTAACTTTAAATAAATAAGTGAAGCATTCTATCTTCTTCTTTCAACTTTGATTGACCTGTGAAGTTTTGAATTGAATAGTTTACAGTAATCAATATTTTCAGTCTTAGATCAGTCAGTCTTGAGAAACCCCGGAAGTTAATCATATTTGGAAAGGTCGATACAGTGCTTTAAAATTACCCACTTTTGTTGAAAAGTGTTATTCAAATATTCATAAATCAGTCAGTTTTAGACATTGACTTAGTTGGTTGAAATTTATCTCTTTTTATTTAAAATTTTTGTGTCTGAAAAATATCTTGTTAAATATGATGAAATAGATTATAGAACTCATGTTATATACTACTTAATTATTTGCTTCATTTGGACCCTCTTGATAAATGTATTTCTATTATAAAAGTTTTACAAATTAGCCTTTGGGGCTTGAGTTGAAAATGTATATCTTAGACTATATTTGTGTTAAATAAAACTTATTTATTTAATTAATAATATTTCAAAACTCATAAAACGTTGACTTTACATTTTCTTTTTAGGATAATAGTTTAGCTTTGTAATAATAGTTTATTAAATTTTTGATTTGAGTTTTTGCCAATCATAATGGCAACATATTGTTAAAATATACTTTTCCCCTTTCAATCGTAGCGTGCGCATGGCGCTTAAGTTCTATTTTTATTGTTTAAAAATATAGTTAAATTATTTTTTTTTAATTTATTACGAATAGGAGCCAAATTTGTTGATTAAAATATTAGTGCCACTAATAAGATGTAAAAATCAACTTTATGCTGTAATATTTTCGAAAGTTTAGACGGAAAAACGTCGAAATTTCTCAATTTTTAATTAATTCTAATTGTAATTGAAAATTCGAAAAAATCGCTCCGAGATGCTTATTTCCGATCCTGAAGGCATACCTGTGCCAAATTTGGTAGTTGTAGGTCCTACGATCTGACCTGCAGAGCGCCAACACACATACATTGAACTTTATTATAAATATAGATAAACGTTTTTAAAAGTCCAAAAACTAGCTTCTTAAATCATTACATTCATATCACTAATGTAAGGAAATGAACCACCAATTGAAAGAATAAAAAGCAATGCAATCATATTTTTCATTATTTATATCTTTTAAAATAATTCAGAATTCTATTTTTCAGATTATATGTATTTTATTTATTGAATTCTATGGGATTTAATCGATTATCAATGAATTCCCCAGGGAAGTTCTAAAATAAATGTCCGATATTGAAGTTAAGAAATTCCTGTTATTTTACCTGAGAAAGAATACTTTGATAATAGTTGAACTGTACATAGGAATATATTATATATGTAACAAAATTACAAAATCAAATCCATTTACCTATCTGGGAGTCATTTTATTCTTTCATTTGCCTTTGCATCTCAAACAACATGCTACAAACTTAGATAACATTTCTTGAATGTAAATATTTCTGCTCATATTGATACAATGCCCCAATTTCCTTATCATTCTTTTCCCCTTTTATTTCTTATAGTGACAATGAATACCAATTATATTAAAAAGAAAAGAATATTCATTGCCTTACACCTGATATTTTTCTTTCTTTTTTGATAAGACAAAGGACAGGTTTGCGACGCACTGCTTTGCTTTCAGATTCAATGTGCTCTATTTATCGGGCGTTAACATTTTTCCGCGTTAATTTCAAGTCGAAGATAATATCGGACATAATGGCAAATCTGATAATTCTGGATTATATCTTTCGAATGTTCAATACGTTAACTCTCATAACCAAACATGGTTATCAGTCTTACATGTGTCTATCTATCAGAAATAAACAGCCAATCACAGCTATCATTATTTATTACTCCTTCGTCACTGGTGAACAGAATGTTAAAATTTGATTTAACTTTTAAACTTTTTAAAATTGTAATAAACATCGTTCAATAATGATTACTCAGTTATTTAAGAGAGAAAATTTCAAATTCCGATACTTAATATGCACCCTTTCAGTCATATTTGGTCTTGAAGATATGCGGACGCACTTATATTTGATTCCTATTATGTTTACAGGACATGCGTAGTAAGAACTATATTACCCCTCCCCCTTTCATTACCCCCCTTGCGATAGTCACGCCACTGTTTACGACACTTCTGCCAGTAGTCTACCTATTTTGCAGCTAGACTTGTTATTCTCCTGATAATAGTAAGCATTTCGTAATGTTTTCTTTTTAAAATCGTGTAAAAATATGTGTCAACACGTGATTTAAAAAATGTGTCAATATTTTTTTTTAAAGTCACCTGAAAAATAATTTGCGTTTTAATTTAATCCGCTTTTTCCTCAGTTGCTTTTTAATTTAGAATTTTTATTATATTTAAGATTGTTTTTTTAATAGTATATTATTAAAAAGTTATATTTGAAAGCTTAAATAAAACACTGGGATAATAATAAATAATAAGTAATTACTTATTATATTTATTAAGATAATGAATCATTTCTGTGTATTTAAAAAACCGTTTTTAGACTTTCTCTGTCAGCTGCTTGATATATTAGGAGTCAGAGCTATTTAGTTAAACTGGTAGTTACTATTTAGAGAGTAGGTGCTCATTAAAAAAGATTTTAAATTTAAATAGAATTCTAGTAATTTAAATAAAATAAAATAAAATTAATTAATAGAAATTTAAATAAAATTATCCGAAAATTTAACGTTCTTTTCTCAATAACTGCACTGCATATTATCGCAAACATATTTTTGCATTAACTTAAATTATTTTTAAAATTATTTTTCAACTGGACCAATTTTAAATTTGACACATTTTTATTTTCACTCAATTCTAATACGGTTTTCGAAATCTTGAATTTAATTTATAAAAAGATTTGTTATTATTGCAATTGAATTGAAGCTAGTTTTATTATTTCTTTAATTTCCTTATTCACATGCTTTTTGAAATATTAATGACTTTTTTAGAAACTGGTATTTTTGGGTATTAATTACATAGCTTATTTTTTAAAATTAGCCTAGAACATTATTTAGCTAATAAAAATATTATTATGTTACGATATTACAATCTCCAGGAATTCGTATTTTTTTCTTTTCTGGTCAAACGTGTGTGTTTTGGGAGATATTGAAAAAGCATTTAGATTTTTTTTTTACTTCCTTTCTTTATAACACGAGAAAATAATTAGATAAAAAAATCCCCCAACGGAGAATTTTGAAAATAAAAGTTAAAATGATTTTTAGACTAGGATATATTTTGGAAATTCGAATCTATACAAAATTCCGTAAAACATAATACAGTCGTTGCATCCCTGTGCAGGACAAAATTTAATTCTTCATCTTAACGAACTAACAAATAACCAAGTTTTGTCTTAAACTAACCAAGAACATTTTTTTCGAAAATTCTAATTTTATTTTGCATAATTAATACACATTTCAATGCTTTTCCTCATAAATTTTGGAAATTATAGCACTAAAAATATTCTTATTCCACTTTAAACTAACAGGATAGGTGTAAACAGGATAGGTAAAAATGTTTGTATAATCGATTCGCATGCCAGCAGAGATTACAAAAGAGACTACTGGTGTACAATCTTTAGCTTTTTTTCCTTTTATGTTTCCTTATAAGAATACCATAATTACACAAGTTTCAGAATAAAGAATATGTAGTCTAGACTACTTCTTTTTCAATGATTGAAATTTTGACACAGACCTGCAACTGTAGTCACAAAATTACCTATCAATTTTTATATATTTAAATCAATTACTTTTGAATTATTCATGCTTGAAATACGCATTTACTTGCTTGCGGAAATACAAATTGTCTGATGGTTAAATCAAATCTTTCACGAGCATCATTAAAAATTTTAATGGCATATACAATCTAAGTGTCAAATCTCCTTTCCATAGGCATCCCTTATTTTGTATTTATCGTCTTAACTTATATTTAAAAAACTGGACAGATAAATTTCCTCTGAATTAATTTCGTTAAAAAATTGATAAAAATCTATAAATTTGGTGTAAAAACCATATATTAAATTTCATGTCAAAGCACTTTTCTCTTAAGAACACACACAATTTCAAAAAATGTTTGATTCGGTAAAATCTGAAATATGATTCAAAGGACTTGGAGTAAGACAGCTAAAATTTCATTTCATTCTTTGGACTTTAACAGAAATCTGCAAATTTCGTTCAAAGTTTGAACGTAAGTCAATTCAGAGGAAGTTTGTCTAAATAGAATTAAGCACGATAACTGCAAAACGTAAAGATCTGGTAACTATACAAAAATTAGTTAACATATGTATCATCTGTATTGCATCAGATTTAGAACCCTATTCGTTTAAAGAGTTAACCGTCAATGAGACTGTACTTTTACATGCATGTAAATATGATAATTTAAAACCTAATACCTTAAATCAACGAAATTCGGAATGTGATTTTTGATTACAATTGAAATTCGTGTCTAACTTTGATTTTAATAGATAGGTAAAAGGGCCTAAAGGTTTTTGAAACAGACATTTCGTTTTCTGGTATTTTTGTATTTTCTGCATTTCAGCTATTGATCCACAAATATTGCACTCTAATAAGTTGCTTCATAACTATTGTTTCTAGGGTAAATTTCGACGAATAACGTATAAATACCTTTATTATAGAGTATACGAGAGGCCTCATCCACTAGATTTAAATCAAATTTAGGCAAATAAACGTTTGTAACAAAAAATTTCAATATAGATCCTGATTTAAAAAACATTCTAGTCGGGAATGTGAGCAATGTGCTTCCCGATTTCTGAGGATATGCAGAAATGATTTTAGTTTATTGATTTCTCACAAGCAAGATAGAGTTAGATAAAGATAATTCAAGTAAAAGGGCGCTTTTTTGTTATCAACAGTTATAAAATTATTTGTATCTCTCTCTGTGCGAAAAAGAAATGTATTATGAATTATATCGCTTCTCAGTACTGAAAACACAACGAAGTAGATGGACAAAACTGAAAAGATAATTGAAGATTTGCATCAAATTTTGGACAACATTTGTCGCCGGGGAAATAACTTTGTACATTTTGAATTAGTAGAAAATCAATTTTGTCTCACTGAAACAAAGAACAAAACGCTTCATATTTAAGACTTTTTCTCTGCAAGCATTTTAATTTATATAAATAAAAATGAATGTTTGTCTGTATGTCTCTTATGTATTCCTAAACCATTGATCCGATTGCAATGAAACTGGGTCAGCTTATTGCTTACACATATCGGATGGTTATAAGGATAGCACAATTATCTAAAATTAAAAAAAAAAAATTCCAGTCTCAAACCCGTCTATTTACCAAAGATTAATTGAAAAATAGCTCGCCGAGGAGACACATTAGATTCTGTAGAACTGCTAAATCCAAGTTAAAGGTTAATATTGTATAGCTATTGAATACAAATGCCTCGCAAGTCATTCTCAGAAGTAACAACTTTATTACAGATTATTCGAGAAAATTCTAGGGATACCAATCCTGGAGGTTTCAAATTTTAATTAAATGTTAACGTTTTTCTCATTAACTACCAAACATATTATAGTACAAATAATTTTGCACCATAATTTTCAAAAATTATCATTTGAACTATATTAACGATTTTGTGGTACAAATATATTTTCTATGTTTAATTAATTTAAAGAAAATATTTTAATCCCATTTTCTGAAATTAAATTTGAAAATTCTTAACGAATATTAAACGAATCACGAGATGCAATTAATAGTTTCTTTCATTACCATTCTGAAAGAACACCAAGTTTTACAATTCTGAAAGAATACACAAATCTAACACACAAAAATCAGCATTTGTTTGTTCGTATTTTATATGCTGTAGTGCCGTTCATCTTATTTCGATAAAACACTGCCCTATTATTGATTGATTGCACTTATTATTTTTTCGGTGGGGCCGCGGTGGCCTGGTGGTAAGGTTTCGGCTTAGGAACCGGAGGGTTTCAGGTTCGAGACTCGATTCCACCGAAGATCCGTCGTGTGAGGGGATCTCTTGCAAGTTAAATCTGTCAGGCCAAACGTCCTCCCGCTGGTGTGGCGTGGTGTGGAGAGGGGGGGTGCCATCTCAGGTGTCGTCCTCGTCATCTGACCGTGGTTCAAAATTACGAGGTCCGTCCTAAAATAGCCCTCGTGTTGCTTTAAAGGGCACGTTAATATATTGGGTTGTTCGGAAAGTCATTTCGTATTTTTTTGTCAAAATGAAAAGAAATTTTCGTTTAATGAATAAATTATTTATTAAATTATAAAATTGCCATTCTGGTCTAATACCTTTTGCCATATTTTTGGTAGTAACATGATTACACGCTCATAAAAGTTTTGGTCTTTGTTGTAAAAAAAAACTGATCGAGGTGGTTTTTGGCCTCCTCATTTGAAGGAAAAAATTTGCAAATCAGTTCTGGTACTGATGTACTGTTAACACATCTTCTCCACACATATTGGCTAATTTATTTCTGGCTTGAACAGCATTTTTACCTTTTATAGCAAAAAAGAAAAAAATGACGAAAATGCTGTTTATTGCTCTCCATATTTAAAAGGGCACCATCCAAAAACTACTGCGAAGAATCAGCTGCACTTTTTCACACTCAAGCCTTGCTATATCAGCTCTTAAAACATAAAATGATTTTGCGGTTTAAGTATGAAATTGGGTGCGAAAAATGCAATTAAATCCTTTGTCAGGAAAAAACGAAATTACTTTCCGAACAACCTAATAACTAAACTAAACTAAACTAAACTATTTTTTCGGCTGCAGCAACGCGCCGGGTACCAGCTAGCTGTCTTATAAAGAAAATAATATATGTATTTTTAATTATTACATTTATTTACATGCATTTTGACTGTTTGCTTGGTAAAAGAGTTAAATGTAATTAATGTTATAATCATCGTGATGGAAAAAGAAATTTAAACCCTTAATCGGAAATATTGTAGCCTGTTAATGTGGTGTCAGGCTTGATTCGTTCATCTTACCTCCAGCTGTCCTGTTTGCTTTAACCGTTGCATCACATGTATGGCAATTTTACACCATATAAATAGAGAAACACCAAAAATTGTTATAATAAAAGTGAAAATTCGGCTTTGAATTTAATGCAAAATTCTGAATACATTTTTTTAACATGACGACAACAGCGGTAAAAAATGTCACTTAGTATTCAATGGAATGCTGGCATCGGAATACATTTTGTTACAGTAAGTAGCTGGCATCCGGAGCGTTTCTGTCGCAGAGGAAATAATCTTAGAAATATCCTTTGAAATAGCTATCTTGTATAGTTAAGAAGGGTATTTGTTTTCATTGAAATTGAACAATATATAAAAGAGTAGTACATATACCATTTATTCTATTTTTATTTTTCTATACTACAAACAAAAAATCTTTTTTATGTATTAGATTTGTGTATTCTTTAAGAATCGTAAAGCTTGGTGTTCTTTAAAAATGGTAAGGAAAGAAACTATTTATTGTATCTATTGGTTCATTAAATATTCGTTCAGAATTCTCAAGATTAATGTTCGAAAAAGTGATTAAAACATCTTGTTTTAAAATCGGTTAAACATAGGAAATATACAATAAAATATACAATAGTTGAAAAGATAATTTCTTGAAAATTAAAATGGTGCAAAATTATTTGTACTATAATATTTTCAGATGTTACTAAAAAAACGCTAAAATGTTATTAAATGTTTAGTTAAAATTTCAAACTTATGGGATTGGTTCCCCTAAAGCTTTTCGCGCACTCTCTAATAAAGCTGTTACGTAAGAGAGAGACTCGCATTGCATTTACTTACAATATCTACGAAATATTTAAGTCTAAATTTAATTTAGCATCTTTACTGCATCTATTGTGTCTCCTTTACGAGTTCTTTGGTGGTCAATCCATGGTTAATATAGGCGGCAAGTAGATGCGAAAACAATTTTTATAGTTTAGATAATTTTACTATGCCTATAACCATACCGTAACTGCAAGTGATATGTAATCGAAGTTTCACCGTAATCGGATGAGCGGCACGGCAGCGCATAAGAGACACACAGACAAACATTCATTTCATTATAGAAGATGAACGTCCTACCAAATCATATTTCAATTTTAAATTGTATAAATTAAGGAGTTTAATTCTTTGTGATTATTTTATTGAAAAATTGATTTTATAACTTCTTACATTATGCTAAAATGGTTTAGATGCATTAATCGGTTCCGAAATAATCGAGGTTAATCTTTTCATTTCGATTAATATAAATGAATTTAAAAATTCAAATCGAATAAAAAATCATTTGAAGTACATTTTATAAATAAAATGCCTGTTTTTCAGGAAATAATTATATTTTAAATATGATAGATTTAATAAGTTACTATGAAGAGCATTACATTCTGTGCGCAATTTACAGTAAATATGCCAGCTTTAAAAACATTATAATATCCAAAATATTTTGTAAATTTTACGAAAAAAGCGCACAGAATGCCCCAAGATATCAAACAGCATGAAGATGATTTTTTCGATTATAGTTTTCAAAGTTATCAAAGAATTTAAAAAAAAAATTAAAAAAGGCGAGCCAATTTATTTCAAGCCAAAGAATAAATTTCATGGAAATTCCAAATAGTGAAAAGCAATTTTTTCAACATTTTGGTATTTTTAATGGTTGTCAGTATAGAGGTTTGCATATCAACGTACAATAAGCCTTGCTCATGGATCATACAACGAAAACTAAACGAAAGCGTCGAAGGTATATGAAGAAAATGCAAACTTAAAATATACGTTTGCTTCATTTAAAACTAAATCTAAATCTAAACTTTTTTGTCACAAAAACAGCATTTCATTTTTTACAACGCTATCTTATTTTTCGCGCGAATTATTTTTTGGTATGTGTGTGGGGGAAATTCAATTATTTATTGATACTAAAAGTAGTTTTATTTTGATGTTAATGAATTTTTGAAACCTTGAATAACTGTTATAAAATAGTTTTTTTAATAATGTATAAATGAATAATTGTCATCCATGTTTGCTCAACATAGATTTTTTAACTAGTTAACTGTTTTTCACGGGTATACTCGTTATAGGAAAATGTACAACATTTTGCGTTGTGACGAGTTTATTCGTCATGAGTAATAAGTAGTGATAATTTGTAATTTGAATTACGATTTTAATAATAACCTAAACATATCCGTAAATTTCAGATGTTTAAAATATTTTGAGGCAATGTCGAAATCAAAAAAAAAAAAAAAAAAAAAAAGATTATTACTCATTGTACAATGCTTTGCTCAATGCCATTCTCTAACAGCAAATTAATTTTAATTTCTTTTCTAAATTAATTTTATGTCTCTTTTCGTTCATATGCAAAAAACGTATGTTAATTTAAATAATAAATAAATGTGATTGTTGTAATAAAAAAAAGTAATTTCATTTCAACATAATTTCATACTCTACATATTCTGTATTTGACTAGTATACTTGTCATCTCAGGATTTTTGCTACACAATTTATATACGAACTTTGTAAATAACTCAAAACAGTTGACCGGTTAAATTTATATATCTCTATTTTTACTTCCGCATATTCATTTGACGATCTTGATATTTTTTAATAATGCTATCTTTTATTCGATTCATACTAGAAGTTATTATAGATACAATACTCCACAACAAATCTGAACAATTAATTGAACTAGCAATTAAAAGAAAAGAATCGATGTCATACTCACTGACATTAAAGGAGAATTCGGTTCCGCTGAACTGTTGCCACGACAGCTCAGCAATATTTCCGAAAACGTTGAACATCCCGAGTTTCTTCGTAGGGATTTGATTGCACAAATTTCTGCGGTACTGTACTATTTTTATAACTATCAGGAGAAAACCGCAAAATAACAGCAAATTTAATACGCAAAACATATACAGAAAGCTTGTGCCTGTTTCGAAACTACTTAAAGGTTTTAAAAATCTCGCCGACTCCATGGCGGAAGTTAAATAATAAGACTCTCAATGTATTAGAACTATATAAACAAAACAAAAAACGTACAACTGACGAATAAAGTCGGGCATTTAAATACCCGCTTCATTAGTGCATTGCGCAATCCATGTTGATATTTGATTAAGGTGAATCAATCTGTTGATAAACATCGATTGGAATGGGAAATCGCCACAAACTTTGATCGTCTGATAAGGACATCACATAAGCATTTAAAAAGTGATACTTTGAGGCCTTTTTTCCTCACCTTGTTTTTGAATCTTTTAAAGCGAACAATCGGGAGGGGGGTTTAGAGATAAAATCACGCTCTTTTCAATGTGATGTAATGTGTATTCAAGTAGGCATTTAGAATAACCTAACGACGCATGTATCGAAAGACCGCGTGGTGTTTCAGTTCGTCTACTTGATGCTTAGAATCTGTCAACGCGGACTACTTCTGTACAATAGTCCCTCCCCCCACTCCTCATACACCAATCAAGATTAAGATATTTTTTCTCAAATATTCTTTGTCAGAAGATCTATGTTATATTTAAATTATATATATATTTTTTACAACAGAAATACAGCAGGGGTAGTTTCCTCAAAATTTTTCACGTACTTTCTAATTAATTTGTCATGGCTGAGAACGCCTTAGCCTACAATGATTATGAAATATTAAAAATTGAAGTAAATTAAGCATTTTTTCTGTATCTGTCGTGTCATTCTTGGCCGAGTTATTAGACGATTAATACCTGGAATATATCTCGAAATTTATCCAGAGATGAAATTTGTGTTTTACACACTTTATAACCAACTGATTGAAATTAAAATTTGACATAAAACTGCATTTATAGTCCCTAAATCTCATTTGTATTTAGCTGAAATTTTATCTGATGTTTACAACATATATGTTAAATTTGTGTACCGAAGCTGATATGTTTAGGTCCTTTTATTCTGTAATTATCGTGTTAATATATATCCGAACAGTCAGATAGACGGATTTTCTCTGAATAGATATTTACTCAAAATTTAACAGAAATCTACATTTGATATAAAGAACGTATACATATTTCATCGATCTAGCTCGGTACGTTTTCAAGCAATCTTTGTCACAGACTGAAAGGCGGGCATTTTCTAAAAAAGGAATTTTTCAAACTTAAGGAGGTTTAAAATGTGAAGATTCGTCAAAATTTCAAGTTTGAATGATTTGATGATTCTCTAAATTAGGTATACGAGAAAGTAAAATTGAACATTTAATTTATTAAAAAAATTGAATCACCCTTTCGAATATAGATATAGTGCTTTTAACTTCGTGAATTTGTGGAAAGAATTAAATTGCATTGGAACCTTTGCCCACCTTTTTTTGTATTAGTATACAAATTTTCTATCAAAACAAAAGTCCAAGTTTCATTTGTACTCTTTCTTGTATTTTTCAGTTATGTTTTTTGCATTATGCAAGTGGTTTTCAAAATAATAGACACCTGAGAGTGACCTAAGAAAAGGCGCTTCATAAATATTAAAACATAATCTCAACTACTATCTGAGATAACATAGTCTCAAAACTTGGTAATAGAAGGTAGCTTTAGTGAAGTCTTGGATTTTTATCGAAAGTGTAAAATGCCAGATCTTACAGAATTCTGAAAATGCTGAATTGTAGGAGCCGGACTATCGAGATTACCATCATTTTGACATTCCATCTTTTAGCTGTTTTTAGAGGTATAGTGTTTTAATTCATGATGTGGGGGTTGTATTGTGGAGTCACGTCAATGCGGAGATTGAATTCCGCCAAGGATCGAAATCGTGATCTTACAGTATATAGTTTGAAGGATATCAACACAAGCATGTGATTGCCTCCTTCCAACTGTCATGCATAGAGATGGTTCTGTTATGATGTGAGCAGCCATGTCGTGTTTTCTGCTGCCCCAATCCCAACATTAAAAGGGAGGATCATTGGGGATAAGTATAGAGTAGGCCAAGGTTATGCAATGAATATCTAGAACCCATACCTAGGTTCGTCTAATTAAAGCTATAAGTATCTGGGTTCGTCTAGTTAAAACTATGAATATCTAGGTTCGCCTAGCTAAAATTATGAATATCTACGTCCCAAATCTAGGTTCGCCTAATTAAAAGCTATGAATATCTAGAACCCGTATCTGCAAACTTTTTTTCACAGTGAAATGGAATATGTATACTGATCCTTACAGTCTTTGACTTCCATATAAACGGAAGTCAGATTTTTACAGACGGGTTTTTTATGGATATTTATGGATATCCAAAAAAATCCATTATGGGTTTTTTTTGTAGGATTTTATGTGTTTTTATGGACTTTTTAGAAGTTTAGTCTGGAATTGATATCATTCACTTGCTTTTCTTCCAGATCTTTTTCAATAAATATACTCGTGAAGAAATGTACCCTATTCTTCTAAATATTACTAAGCACTTGAAAGATTCGATTCCTAAACGAATCTAAGCAATATTATCGAATCTAAGCGAATATAACCAATGGCAGACCTGCTTTTATTATTATTAATATATTCAGTATTAATAAATAAAGGTTTTTCCATTCGTTTGTAATGTTTCTATCCTTTTGATAACTATCGATAGACAGTTACGGGTAAGATGTAAAATGCGACATTGATCTACAAATTTTGATAGAAACATTTCTGCATTCCCACTTGTTAGCTCCTTATATTTTTGAATATGATATTTTTATGCACTTTTATGGCAAACAATTTTTATTGGCGGCTTTTGTCATCTGTTTGATGGATATCTACAATTCTGGTGCTAATACTCTATATAAAATTTTGAATTACCATGCTCATACATAGTAACACATAATTTAGAAGGGTTTTTTATTTTACCTGAGGCAGGTCTAAAATGTGGATATTTTATAAAGTCTTCCAATAGAATATCTGGTTGCAACTAAACTGAATTATTCCTATACCACAAATTTTATTGAAAGCCAAAACAGGAATAATTACAAAATATTGCATGAAAAATGCAATAATCGAATGAAAAACGTTTTATTATGAAATTTTCAAGCAAAGTAACGACAATCAAAACATTTCAAATAAATTTATCTTTGTAAGTTCCACAAATTCCTTCTCCTCGCCCTAAAAAAATCCTCTAATATTGTGCCAAAAATAAATCACGAGCTAAATGATGATTATAAAAACAATCCAACTAAAATTTATCTTCGTTGATTTTCTATTTATGTATCTGCATCAAATTATCGTAATTCTTTTTCCACTCCAACTATATTTTCACTTTCACTCAGAAGACCTGAAAATAACACGATTGAGCTTCTAAACATATGCTATGCTCCTTGTTTCTTGGTATATTCTATGAATTTGCATCCAGAAATTCTTCTATAATCGATTCGTTTCGATATCGATGCATCTGAAGCGAAAAAAGATCCGCTTCTTATTTCGGATTCGATAATTCGATTTTCGAATCCACCCACTCCTTTCCATTTTTAATGCTAAAAGTTTAGCTATTTCTGAAACACGGGATTTTTTATATTTCTCAAAAAGGTAATCTGATTCTTTTTGAAATTTTTTTTTTTCACATATCCGTGAAAATTCTCAATACCTTCACCAAAAATTATTCAACACCTGGCTTTTAAAATGCATTCGTTTTCTAAGATTAAACAAAATAATATTTACCATTTGTATATAAGGTCAATCATTTATTTCCTGAAATGATCTTGAGATAAAAAAATGTGGGAAACTACTTTGATACCAGATTGCAGTAAATATCTTTTGAAACAGGTATATATCGTATCATTAAAGCAAACATTATAGATGTAGACAAAGACGAAGCAAACATTACTGCCTTATCCCTTATGCAATATCATCATAAATGCGAATGTTAATATTTAGATTGCTCAGTGAAATTACTATAAAACGAAAGTTGTTAAATTGCTTCAATCTTCATAATAATACAGAATTTCAAATTTTAATAACGTCAATAATATTGAATACATAATAACTTTTTATAAAAAATATTCCTCTTACAGGTATAGGGTTTTTCGCTAAAACAACTCTTAAAGTTTTTATAAAACCAAAATCAAGACAATGATTCAAATTTTTAAGTTTATTTTTCAATAAATGACGCACTTCAAGGTCTATAAGTTGCAAAAGTTTCATTTAATTAAAAAAATGTCATTTGTTATCATTTGTGTTATTATTTTGAACAAATTTCATTTGTACAATATTTTTACAGTGATGTGAATAGGTTAGGATCATATAATGACGTGAGATAGAGATCATATGATGACATTAGGCGTCAGATGTCATCATTAAATGATATTTGGGCTACTATGGTGGGGATTTTTCAGCCTATTTATGGGCCAATATTTCCGCTCGTCTCACTTCATCTCATTCTCTAAATATTATTATTTTCACATATTCCCAGTATAAAGTTAAAGTATTGTGATCTTCGAAAAATTCGAACTCGAAATGCTGACGAATCTTCAGGATTTAGACCTCCCCAAGTCCACCAAACATCTTTCTGGAAAATATCTGTCCATCTGTCCGTGACAAAGATAACTCAAAAGTAATTTGAGTGGTATGAATGAAATTTTGTATACACTCCTTATACCAATTTTGTATATTTCTATCAAATTGTGACTCGCCTATGAATTCTATTATTCTGAAGAAGTCTGTCTGTCCGACTATTCGAATGTAAGTTAACACACTTACTCTCAATAACTTATTCGAATATAAGTTATTGAATAATTTATTAAGTTATTGAAAAGGATAAGATCGATATCATCTATAGCTTAGAACTCAACAGAAATATAGGTAGAACAATGTCAAATTTTAAAGAGGAGTTGACCGTCTTAGAGTATTTTCTGTATTTTCAGAAACATATAAACGCAACAGTTCAAAAACGCAATGACTTAAATTTATCGAATTTGATTTAGGAGTTTTTTACTACAAGTGTAGTTTTGTGTCAAATGTTTGTTTCAATAGCTTGAGAAAAACACATCTAAAATCTAAAATTCCATTTTCAATCACTACTAAGCGCAAGCTAGCGATTAGTCGTCAAAAAATTTGTTGACGAAAGTTTTGACTGTAAAGGATATTCAATCCCGTCGTTTAAAAATGTATTTCCCTGACATAGAGACTATTTGATTTTGCTATTCATTCAAAAGTTTTGGTGAAGCTAGGAATGATATATAACTCAATAAGATATTCGGATATGAAATATAAACTTATTTTAATAATTCCGAGAATAGTAAATCACATTTTTATTTTATATGCCATTCAACATACATTTAAATCATTTTTGTTACGGAAATGCGTTTTAGTTTGCTAACACCCAAGTGATTCCAACTAGCCTTTAAACTATAGATTCCTTCTAAAGAAACGAAGAATTAGTTGACAAAAATAAGGTATGTAACAATTTTATCTGGAGAAACTTTCATGATATGTTATAATGCATTATAAATTGTATTTAGCAAATCCTAATCGTATTTCAGATATTATTAATATTTGATTATATAGTCCCATGAATCTGCTGCATGTTAAAGTATGTACATATGAAAAAATAATGAGCACTTTTTATTCTAAATATTTTGAAAAACTAATCAAAGTATAAATATGCCTTCCATATCATGGTATTTTAAGAATAATATGGAGTTATTTCTAAGCTTGTTTTAGTATCTATCATACACCGTCTTATAGCTGATATTCAGATCTGAAAACGTGGAATTTTTATTTTAATATTTAAACTGTATTATTTATGTAAATTGTGTATTGTAAAAACAATTAAGTTATAAAATACTATCAATAATTATCAGTAATCAATAATTACATAATAATATCATTAAGTAGCCAAGACCGACAAATCAAACTTAAAGCATTATAATGGCACAATATTTCGAACCAAAGCTTCGAATTTCCCTAATTAAAATGGTCCGATTTTAGTTTCGAAGGAAAAAAAAATTATGTATTCAGTTTTTCTTTTCTTCTCATGTTTTCTTTGAATACAAGGTGCAATCTTTTTATTGTTTGAAATATCTGTTACTCAAATATATCCTTATGAATACATGTTTATATGAATACATATTTCTCTTTCTCACTTTACAAGGTTTAATAAAAAATAAACATTAAACACAACATTTTAAAGTTATTATTTGTTTTTAATATTTGATAAGAAAATTTTGATTTAATTTTCTGTTTTACTAACGATTATTTTAAGTATCCTTCAATTTAAATCTAAGCATTTCTATCTTTCAAAAGTAATTGCAAGTGGTATAACTAATTTATCGATCGCATCAATAGTGAAAATACAACCTTCTATTTAACATCTAAGTACCTTTTAAAAATTTTATCTCGTAAAATGAACTTATAATCATTTTCCCATTATTTGATGAAATTATTTTTAACATAGAAGAATTTTTTCCCCTCACTCTTATTACTATGTATGTAGAACTATTTTGAGTTTTAATGAATATATGCTAACAATAATTATGCTAACAATAATCGGATTTTCATTATATTATGCATGTCTTTTACAAAATAAATACATTTTCTTTAATTTACATTGATTAATTCAAGAATCATATCTTGAATTCTAGCCTTTAAGATTTTTAGAACAATGTTGATTTAAATTGCCATCTGTTTATTTTTACTCGCACCATTTCTGAAAGCTACGGCTGTCTGAATGCATCTTTTAGCAAGTAGAATATAAAAAGTTTTGAGAGAAGAACTGAGTTTAATAAAATTAAATTCGAGCAGAGTTTCATGCTACAGAACTAAAAAATTATTCTTTTTATTTATGTCTGCCCATCGGAACAGACTGATTATTTTATACGGAATTGCATGTAATCCATGGAATCAAATTACTTAGAGTACTTTACTTCTTAGCTTTAGAACCCCTCTTCTTTCTTTGTAATCAAACTCTTGCACAAGTTATCTAATTATACTACCATAATAATCCATAACATATATTCTCTACCACAGAAACGTTTCCTCAATACTAAATTGGTAACTCTTTTAATATCCTAAACAGATGTCTCGTTACTAAAACAAACTTCAAACTATGTTTATTTTCTTATTTTCCAGATTACCGTTTCTTAATTTTGAATCAAATAGTAGTATATATTATCCCAATATTATCAACAAACATTTTGAATTCACTTGTGGGACTTTTAAAATAAACGTTGTTATGGTAACTTGAGTGTGAGGGAATACGATTTGCATACGTCGCCAACTGAAACTGATTAATAGATCCGGGATTTTTTTGGAGCCAATTACGGAACACACCGTCCTTCAGATATTTAGTAAACATATTTTTATGACTTTTACAAATATCAGTTTCATTACATTATTTTCATATAACTGAATTGTTTCGCTTTGAACCAGACCTGCAATTTCTTATAAATAGTAGCTATTTGCTAAACTTTCAGTAATAATGGCATTAGAAATATCTATTATGTCTTTTTTTCAGTTCTTATATAAATGCCAAGGAGGTAATTCGTTGAAGTAATTAATTGAATCACTATAATGGCTGATGAATAACATTCATATTGATATTAACATCATTTTCTATCCCGTGTTTGTTTCTATATCATCATACCTAATCATTTATGGCTCATCATATTAATTTTATTATTATATTACATAAATTTCATTTGCATGGGGTTGTTTTCATGTCATTCATCGGTGTGTATATATCGACATAGAGCCCACTAGTTTCATAAATCACGTTAATGTGTTTCTTTTGTGTTATTGAATGGTGCATTTTAACTCCAATTTCTGAAGATAATGCTAAATTCCTTCAGATTAAATTAAAATGATTTTCTTATTATAAGATTTTCAATATCTTGTCCTGTAACTCTTCTTTTAGTAAAATGTGCTTATATGTGTAACGATATAAGCTCAATTTTTCAAGAAATTCCAAAATTTTATGCTGGATGATCGAAACAAAGCGTGTTATTAAAAAGTCACCATCAATTTTCTAAATTAAAAATAGAATATCATTTGAAACAAAATACCATAGTCTCTATAATGTTAATGTATAGAGAAATGTATGTGTTTTATGATTCTCTCTTCACCTCCCAAAAAGAAAAACTATAAGCCATTTTATCAAGTATAAGCAAAAAAAAACTTTAAGACATTTTCATGAAAAAAAAATTCGAGATACAATTTTAGAAAATAAAATCTTTTGGTCAGAATGTAAATAAGCAACTTTTGATCTCTAATGGAATTTCGTACTCGAGAAATCGATTTTCTTTATTCTTCCCTTCGATTGCTTACTAATTAGCTGCCTTGTGCACACTGAGCCATGTATCTGCGTCAACTCTTGATCAAACAGTAAAGGAATAAAAATAACCTGGCTAAACCAACAGATAAAATAAACCATTCCCGGAAACACAATTGAAACTTTATTCTTTTTCTAAAAAGTTCTATAACCTTTATTCTATTATCTATTTCGATATGAAATGGAATCTTTTTGTAACTTTTGCTTTAGCATCATTTAATTTGTCATAGATATCAACCATCAAATTTTTATCTAACAGGAAGAAAAATATTTAGTCCTCTATATAATTAAAATTTTAACTTCTATATGATATATTAGATAGTTAAGGATTAAATTGCTTTAATTAACAAATCAATAAAAAAGTGTCTTGAATCTTCCTTGAAAATTTTCTTTTGCTTTATCATTTGAGAAAAGTTTAAAGTACATCTGACGTAACACAGTTTACTGTGAAGTGTATCAGATCTGCAATTGGCAGTTATTTAATATAAACTAAATATGTAAGCAAATCAAATATTTAACATTAGTTCTCTACAGACTTTTATTAAGAACCAATGCGCACATAAATAAAAGCTTATATACAAGCCAATAAAGTTTAATATCATGCATATCTATATTTAACTTAAAAACACTTTTATTTAAAACAGTATCATGCAAATTATACTGTTATTATCTGAAATTTTATTTTAATAAAAATCCAAAATGGTACTTAACCAAACAATTTTTTTGGTGAATAAAAGTTTTTTTTTTTTTTTTTTCGTTTTTGAAAAGTTGTTAATAATTTAATACATCAAAATTTTACATGAAAACAAGATTCATGATATAAAAAATAAAAAACTGCAAAAGGCAGTTTTAAAGCCAATAAAATTATTTCAAATGTCTTTTCTATTTTTATTCCATAGGAATGATAAAACTAAAGGTAACATTTTTTCATACATAGAATTAGATTTTTTCTTAAATAAGAAACAATTTATTCCCACGAAAATTTTACTACGGCCTTTCTTATGATTTGTAGTTGATGTGAGCACAGTTTGAAGAAAATCTTTTCAATAGCTTGGATTTCCTTAATATAAAATATATTTATAATTTTCCGTTTTCAATTATAATGATTAATTATTTGAGTTTTTTTAAAAAGTCAACTATGAAAAAAATCATAATATGTAGAATAATTTTTTTAAGAAGTGGATAATAAATTTATATTAGTATCAATCAGAAAAAAATCTAAAAATTCAACAATACAACGAATACTAATAAAAATAGATAGTCTTGTAAATACTATAAAGTAAGAAGATTAAATTATGAATCAGAAGTTCGATGCCCACCTGAATCTAACGTCCTAGCCTTGAGTACGCAAATTAAAATTTCGCTTTATTATTATATGTGAAATGTATGCACTGGAAACCTGTGTTAAAAAAGATAAATGGGGGAACGATTCAAAAAGATCTTAAAAGAACTAATTGTAAATGCATGTAATATTAAGAATTATACAGACAAAATTTATGTTGACTCATTGGTAACACAATTAGTTTTCAGAAATTTGAATTCGTAAAAGTTTTTTCACTGTACACTTTATTCAATATGCCTTTCAATGCATTATAGTAAACGATTTGTTTTTGTTTACCGAATGTTAGTTAAAGAAGTCTTACAAAATATGTCTTAACATTTAAAGTTCATTTAAATTGTTGAGTTGAATTTTTAGACTTTTCTATCTTTAAGTTTATAATAATCGACATTTCTTAAATGAAGAAGCTATTATTTGATTATAAGGCTGTGTGTGCCTCGAATATTGAATTTTTTAAATTCATTTTATACTTTTATTTCCTGTTTTAAATATTGAAAATCTCATCTCAGTTAACAAGAAAAGATATTGCCGTAGTTTTAGTTTTCAGAGTATAATCAAAAGAATGTCAGAAAGTTATTGGTTTAGGTAGTTGGTAAAAATAATAACTTCATTTTGAAACAAAGATATCTTTTGAAGTCGCATTCGCGATTTTGATCTGTATGCAAAAGATACGCTTGTCCTTCTGGAACCTTCTATGAGCAATGGGGAAATACTCTTAAAAACATAAAATACCTTCTCGGTGAGCAAATACTAAATCCTATATAAATAAAAATGAATGTTTGTCTGTATGTCACTTATGCCTTCCTAAACCGTTCATCCGATTGCGATGAAACTTGGTCAGCTTATTGTTTACATCTACGGAACGGTTATAGGCATAGTACAATTACCTAAAATTTTTTAACAAATTGAATCTCAACCGCATCTATTTACCAAGGATTAATCACCAAATAACTCGTCGAGGCGACTGTAGAAGGGCTAAATCCAATTGAAAGGTTAATATTTTGTCGCTTCCGTACAAAAATGTCATGCAAGTCATTATTAGAGGTAACAACTTTAATATACATTATACGAAACAGTGTTGTGCAGAACAACCCTGGGGTTTTTATATTTTAATTGAATTTTAGCGTTTTTCGCAGTAACCAGAGAAAATACTGTAGTAAAAATAATTTTGGGCCATTTTAATTTTCAAAAATTATTTCAACTATATTAACAATTTTATTGTATAAATATGTTTTTTAAGTTTAATCAGTTTTAAAAGAAAATATATTAACCACATTTCTTAATATTAGATTTGAGAATTCTGAGCGAATATTAAGCGAAATAGTTTAATATTCGTTTCTTCATTACCATTCTGAAAGAACACCAAGTTTTACAATTCTAAGAGAATGCACAAATCTAATGTATAAAAAAGCATATTTGTTTGTTCGTATTTTATATACTGTTTAACTGTTCATCCTATTTCGATAAAACATTGCAAAATTATTGATTGATTTCACTTAATATTACTTCTTTTGGTGGCAGCAAAGCGCCGGATACCAGCTGATTTCTGATAAAATCAGATCATGAACGACAAATTTGACAGCTCCGAATCTGAATCCTTGCGATCAGTTCACCGTATTTTATAGATATTATAACTTTTACGCCATTTTATTATTTAAAGGTATGAGATAACAGAAAACTATTATGTACTTATATAATGCTCTAAAACTATTGTTTCTGCTAAATGTGGTGAAAAATATTACTTTATCAGTTTATTTTTCAATCTAGTTGCTCTAATGTGTATGTACATTGTGAATTTAACTTCTTTGAAAACATGAGATAAGGGCTAGATGTTTATCAGAAATTTAACTTTTTTTTAAAATAAAAAGCTATTGTGATAACTATCACGTTTTTCAATAAAAATAAGGAACATTCGATACATTTTTAGTATTAACTTATATATGGAAATCACTTTGTGAACTAGAAAATTGCTACTTTGGGTGATGACATTATCAATGAATAATTTAAGATGCAAAAAATAGTTTTTAACCAAGAGATTGAAAAAAACAAATAAAGATAAAACATTATAACATTTAGATAGTTAAACTAACTATTATCTCAGTTCTTGAGATAAGTTGTTTTCTGTTGTGGCCAATTGCAGAGAGGCGTCTGTTGGTACACGTGACTCTGATTGGCACTTCCACAAAATAATCACGGCAGTCAACGTGACGCAATTGTCAAATTTCAAATATTACAGAACTTGAAATAGTGCTAATCTAAAAATAGGGTGAAAGCGTAGTTAAAAAAATACCTGAAATAAAATAGCTTTCATGATTTCTTTAATATTAGGTGGTACCCGACGCGTTGCTGCTTCAGAAGAAATAATTTTGGAAATATTGTTTGAAATTTAAAATAACTATCTTATTTAATTAGGAATGATCGAAAGAATAATATTTATTTTCGTATTGGAAATGAATACATTCATTGAAACTGAGTGATATATGAAAGGAGAAGCGTAACTAATATTTTCTATCTTTTTTAAACTTTATTATTCAAGACTTCTGAGTTGGCAATTTTTTTGTTTTTGTTTTTCTATGATCAACAGAAACAAAGAAGTGCAAGTAATAAGTATTCAAAGTTTCATCGCAATCGGATGAGTGGTATGGCAGTGCATAAGAGACATACAGACAAACATTCATTTTTATTTATATAGACTAACAGTACCAGCACAACGTTGTCCGTAGCATAATATGCAAGATGAAAAATTAATTTTAAACTAAAGTCTAGTCTCCAACTGATATGGCATGGGCATATCAAGCAACTTCAAACAAATATAAAAATATATTTGGAAACCATCAAAAATAACTACAAAACAATTTTTAGCTAAACTTTGATGCATAGTCATTTGATGCCTTGCGAAGTTGGCAGTTTTTCAGTGGTGCTTTTGCTACCGTTACAGTATTGATGACGTCCTTGCCGCATGTCACAATTTTGCTAAAATTTGGCGAAAAACTATTTTTTAACGAAAATGACTTTATATCAAAGCCGTTGTATCTTTTTCGGTTATTTTTCTGGCCCATGTGTTTTCATTTAAAATTAACTCTTTCTGTTCAGTGTTCAAGACAGATATAACTGCTATTTTATTCGCACTGAAAGAAATTTATAATAGCCAGCAAAAACAATTCATTATTTACACAGACAACTTTAGTGCATTAGTCTCTTAAATCATTTCATCCGCAGTATTATCATCCCCTTGTTTTAAATGTTTTAGATATTTTAAATAAACTAGCATCTAGAGATTTTAATGTTTTATTATGCTGGGTACCATCCCATGTTGGGTTTGTGGGCAACGAAAGAGCAGACAAAGCTGCCAAATTGGCGACTGCCTCAAAGAATACTTCTATTGAAAAATTATTTAAAAATATTTATTTTAAACAAATGGCAAAGAGAATGGGGCATTGAAAGCGAAAACAAGCTTCATGGTGTTAAACCTATTATCGAACTTTGGCCTTCACAAATTAACAGAAAAGCGGATACAGTTCTCACTACATTGCGAATGGGTCACAATAGATACATGCATCATCATCTGCTGTTAGAAGAACAAGCTCCAAAGTGTTCTCGGTGCAATGCACTTTGTCCGTCCAACATATTCTTTCTAAATGCCCAAATTTTTATACACGGTGTTTACATTTTTAATAAATCCAATACTATTATTTTATCTACTTTACTGGAGAAATTCCACATTATAACCTCTTACCCTTTTAAAAATCAATTGGTTTTTATCCACACATTTATTCTTCTTCTTGCATGCAGCCGAACACCCCGCCACCACTGAACGTAGTAGTAGTAAAGACAGGATTTGTTGTGGTCGACTGCTGAATAAGTATTGTCCAACCTTACACTAACCGATCAGTCAAACTAACATTCCTTTCGGGGTAGTAAATAGCTGTCTTTCTCCCCATCTGCACTCTCTCAAACAGTTGAAATGAAACTATCAATCTTTAACATCATATCCTTCAGGGCTTTGAGATTACTTGATACCATCAGTACTGTACTTAAATCATCATTTACAACCTTCAGGTCTTTCCTTAACTCTGAGATCTCCATATATTCCTTTAAATATTTGGTAAACCGTACCCATTTCTCAACAAATGCATTTATTTTCCAGCGTTCTTCCAAATACACATATTTAGTCTATTATCTTGTTTTAAAGTTATCTACTATTAATTTTTATTTCAAATTATATCAAATAATTTCAAATTTTTAACTTGAAATAACTCTACGTAGTTTGGCGCAGCATGGTCAAATCTGTGGCTCTTGTCAAAAAACTAAACCAAACCAATCAAAGCCGTTTCAAATTCACTAACAATATAAAATAGAACAGCTGTTAAAAAATTTAAATATATACAAATAACTCATTCTACCCACTATCCCATACTTGTTTGTATAATCTGATATGAAAATAAAATTCAGCTTTTGCTTCATAATATTTCTTTATAAACTGTACTGGATTTTTTATCTCCTCATGCCAAGACAAAAAGATTTTCTTGGATGTAACTCTAGAAAGTGCCACAAAGTTGTTCATGGATTTCAATATATTAAAACCTTCCCCAATAAATGCCCTTCTCAGTGGCTGATTTACTCATAGGTGGTCGCTTCGTGTCTCGAGATGTATAGGGCCTCAAAACCTACTTCAATGTGTATCATAGTGCTACACTGAAGTTAATTTAAGGTATTCGACTACGTTTAAAACACTGGTTATCGACAACGTTGGCGATTTATTTTTATATTGTCATATCTTGTAGTTCAGACTTTCCTCTTTCCAAAATAGTTTATATTTTGGCATGCCATCTCATCCAAGGGAATTTAAGCAAAACGTTTTTTTTTTTCATTTAAAATTTGTCTTGAACTTCAATTTTTTCAAAACTTTAATTTTCGTACAAATTCTCCACCAGTAACACTATACCTCAAAAATTAACAGAGGTATTTATATAAAACTTTCAGCGGCGGTTTTAAATGATGTGGGCAATAAAAAGAACCAAAAGTTTTACTGTTGGCGAAATACTTTTTCATTTATAGGTGGTTTTAGAAAAATGAAGTTGTGATTTAATGGGAAAAAATGCATGCATATGTATTTTACCCCTAACTTCTTTGCACCTAAAAATCATTCTTAGCTATTGGTTCATTTCATTCATCATTACATTTTATAATTTGTGTGCAAAGAAAAATAGGATTGCTGAATTACAATTCTAAGTAAAATGTTAACCATTTTGGTTAAATTTCGCTAAAATTTGCAATAAATTTTCATATTTCTCAAAATTTATTATATTCACAAATATTTTTTTTGTATTTATAATGTTTGTTTTATAATCAACAATGCATATAAAAACCATAGTTTTAAGTATTTTTTAAAAAATCCAATTTTTCAAAATTTTTCCTCCGAACTTAGTCGGATACCTTAAGTGTCTGAGTCGTTTCCTCGTTGGTATGATTAATTGAATTTTTACTTTTTCTTTAAAGATAAAAGTGTTCATTCATCGATAAAAGTGTTAATGAAAATGTAGAGTGAAGTAAAATTCTTGCGGAATCAAAACGCAAATCTGCAAATTATTTTCTTAAACTTTATAAATTCCAAATACTTTCCCATCACCCTCTTTTTCCTATTCCCGCACTGTAGCATATTTACCAGGGTTTGGATAAATAATCTTGATATTAAAATTGAACTATTTCCACGAAATCAGGAAAATTGCTAAAGAACTCAATGACTGTTGCTTTCAATTACATTTACATAATAAAATACAAGAGTCATTGGTCTAGAAACAATAATAAAAATGACTTAGTAGATAAAATGGATCGATAAAAAGCATATCTGTGAAAATAAAAAAAACCTATAAATGCATTAAGAATTACTTTTCAATACATAACGGTATCATAAAATAAATATTAAGATAAAGTTATAAGTTTATCTTGCAACTTTTTTTGTCAACAATTGCAAGGAGGGGCCGCAAAATATTTCAGCGCCTGTGGCCTTGTATAACCAAAAACCGCCCCTGGCCCTTCAAAATGATAAAAATATCTCTAATATCAGTTAAATATTTACAATCTCAAAAATACAAACGCTTTCAGGAAACTTAATTTTATACTTATTCTTTTTATATACAGCCGACCACCCCGCCACCACTGGACGTAACAGTATCGACCGTATTAGTTGTGGTCGACTGCTGAATAAGTATTGTCCAACCTTACATTGACCAAACAGTCAAACTAAAATTCCTTTCGGGGTAGGAAATAGCTGTCTTTCTCCCCATTTGCACACTCTCAAATAGTTGGAATGAAACTATCAATCTTTAACATCATATTCTTCAGGGTTTTGAGATGACCTGGTACCATCAGTACTATACTTAAATCATCATTTACAACCTTCAGGTCTTTCCTTAACTCTGAGATCTCCATATATTCCATTAAATATTTGGTAAACTGTACTCATTTCTCCACAAATGCTTTTATTTTCCTGCGTTCTTCCAAAATCTTTGGGAATATGCAGGAAATTTCCCTAGTCCAGATATTATTTGGATTAGAAGTGGATGGTATCATTTTTATTTTAATTTCCGGATGAGGAATAAGCCGAAAGTTACTCTTCCTTTTTTGGACATACACCATCTGTCAAACTAATGTAGTTTTATTTATTCTCTAAATTCCTTTTTAAGAGACCATTTGATTTGGAGACAGTAATACATCATTATCTTTCAGTGTCGCCAATTTCGCATAGTGATCCACCTTTTCATTTCCATCTGTCCCACTATGGGTCTTAATCTAATTCAACTCTATCGACTTGTTAATTTTAAAACTCTTTATCTTTTCTTTTATCGTCCCTATTCCCTTAATGCAATTGTGAGATGACTGTATGTCTTGTAAAACTGACAGAGAATCGGAAAAAATCGACCACTTCCGTCCGTCCTCCACCCTTTCACAATATTCAACAGCCATTTTTAAAGCTTGCACTTCTGCCCGAAAACTTGTTGCATGATTCGATAATCCCACTAGACTTTTATATACCTCTTTCCCATAGTTGTATACTACTATTGCAGCTCCTACTTTATTTTCATCTTTTGAACCATCTGTAAAAATTTCTATTCCATCCATTCTTCATTTTAAACTAATGTATAGATTTGGTGCATACCTACCTTTGCTCATTACGCATAATTGAAACTGAAAAATTTCTTCTGTAGGTGGATTAATCTGTTTGGCACGTGATCAAAAAATCCAAATGAATCTTTAAAACAATTACTTGATTAAATCTTTATAATCTTCGTTAACTTCTTCCTTGCATTTATTCTTTTCCTTATAATACTTGGTTGAATATTATAATGTTACAAGTCGCTATAAACGCAATTTTGCTTGTGCCTGTATCTTCTATGGGTATGTGTATTACAAAAAAGTCGATCATCGGTGGATACTTCTAAACCGCAGAGATATTCAATTTATATGCGGGTTTAAAAACATACCCAATTAATTACTACTCTATTATATCTGGATATGAGAAATCGAATTCTTTGAGTACTTCTTTTATAGTTTGTTTATATATCTTTGACCATGGAGTTTCCTGTTATATAATAACTTTTTAAGAGAATAAATTTAATATAGAAAATTAATATTATCAGGACCTTTAAAATATTTAGTTTATTTCTTAGTTTATTTTTTTAATGTGAATAATGTACTTTATATTAAGGCATCAAAATTAATATATTTTCTACAAAATTAACAGAGTTTTAATGATTTGAAGAATTTATAAATGACGCTTATTATGTGAAAACACGTGGTTTTCGCTCCAGTTTTTTGAAGCGATTTGAAGTAACTAATAGTTGAAGCCCCAAAATGCGTAGGCAAAGAATTGGCGATTTATCAACATTTTTTTTAATCTTTTAGTTAGCTTTCACTGTACAGATTTTGAATTATCTATCGTCTGCTAATGTAATTTATCTCTTGGAATTCACAGTGTTAAAAATTAACCAAACAGATTAAAATATTTTTTAAAATTGTTATGTAATGTTAATTTATTGTTTTTAATTTATATGCTTATTAATCTATTGTTCTCTGAAATCTGTCGAGCTCTAAAACTTTATCAGCTAGAAAAATTGAAAATGAAAGTTTAAAATAATAATGTTCCCATATGATAACTTCGAATTTTCCATGAATAACCATGAATAACTTCCATCATAAATTTCCTTTTTTAATTTTAAAAAACATTTTTCAAAGAAATTTTTAGTGATACGGTATGAATTTGTGATTAAGATTATACATGTTTTATTCCTTATTTTATATTTCATATCTAAAAATTGCTTGGTTTCCAATTCAAGCATTGCAGAGCAGTATGAAAAATTATGATACCAAATTTGAACAAAAATATAAATTAGATTTCAATTTGTTATTCTTTTCGTAAGAAAAGTTTCCCGAAATTTAGATTTAAAAAAATCGTATGTAATAATGTAAAATGGTAATATTAGGCATATATAAAAAACATTGCAACTTTCTAAGAAATAAGATTCGAAGATAATTCAAACGATTTTTACCAAAAAAATATTTAACCCATTTTGCATCATATGAAAATATGAAAAAAAGGCCCATATCACAGACAATTTTTTTATTTAATTTTTAGGTGTAAAATTGTATAAAAGTAAAAAAAAAAATCATTTTTGAGCATTATTTGTTAGTCATTTTGTTCAGTGTGGTAATATTTGAAATGTGGGATGCATATATGTATATAGCATATAATATAAATATAGTATATATCATATATAGTATATATCAAATATGCTATGCTTATAATATGATATATACTATATAATATGATGCAGCGTATATATACGCTTCAATGATAGTGACCAGGAAAATTGAGCGTATATATACGCTAATGATGCAAATGGGTTAATATATTTTTTAAACCTTTTTAACGTAATCTACCTTAAAAAAAAGTGAGAATGCTTTCAACATTTGTTATATTTTTCCTGCCCTCCAAGATTGCGTTGTTTAATTTGAGAAATAATTTCATACTCGTACACGCAACATACTTTTTTTAATAAAACACAAAAGACAAAGATGATAATAAATAAAAATCAATCAAAATCCAAGACGCACCTTTTTTCACACTTTCACATTTCTTTTTTCCTTTTATCCGTATTATGTACACAGATCTCTAGCTAGTAAGAATTTCTATTAATTAAAAGTTATTTAAAATAACGTATGAGAATACTTTTTATGCATATTTAGACATGACACATCCAAGGGCACAAACATCTCATATGATCCAAAAATTTTACAGTCGTTGAAATATTCAACAGTCCTTGATTTTCTAGCGCAATTTCTCGCCGTGTTTCTCGATTTGGTTTTTCAGGGCCGAAACTGGAAAAAATTTGGATTGTCTTCAATTGCTCGACGTTTCTGCGCGCTGTTTTAGCTCGTCCCTCCCATGAGCTCATCTTCATACTGTTTCCTGAAGCAGTCACCCACCGGGAAGAAGTCCCAACATCTCTTTTGATAGAACTCCCACACGTAGGTCTCCTGTAAAAATAATAGTACGGTTATTATTATTCACGTGGTAATAAGAATGTGATACGATTTCCGCAAGGGATATAGGATATATTTTGATCAGAAAGATATCAGATTAACACACTGACAGCCGGCCCCGTGAAAACGCGGGTTTCTGAGTCTGTCACTTGAGCGCAAAATCCACCATGTAATAAGAAACTGTATTTTTTTCTATAATTATAAATTAAAAATTTCGATCTCGTTTCTATTTTTAATTACCGTTAAAATGTATCTGACAAATATGCAAATAAATTGTTCTATGTTGCGAAAGTATATAATGTTTTAATATATTTTTTTGGCAATTCAGTGATCAGAAACAAGCGAATGAGGCCGGCGTTTGGGATTTAACCGGGCGATACATTGCCAGTGAGGCTTTAAATGTCTCTTAGGTCGCCGGCTGTCAATGTGTTAATATATTATTTACTAGCTATTACCCACGACCCTGTTCGCGTGGAAATTTGGTTTCTTTGCTTTATTCCAACTGTCGTAGGAAAGTAAGACATGTGCGTTATGCCAAATGGCGTTGAAAGTTCGAGCGTGATTGTCGACAAATGTGTTTTCATTTAAATTAAAAGTTTAAAAAATTATGTATATAATACTGTTGTAGCTATATAAATCTTGATTAATAAATAAAAAAGATTTGACCTGGCTTGATTTGCAGTTTTGTTTTAATTTGGGTATACAATGTAAATAAATTGTTTTTACATTAGTTGTGTGTTTTTGTAATTAAATTGTATTTGTTATATATTTTTCGTATATGCTTATACTTTTAAATGTATCGTTTTTAGGTTAGGTTCAATTTTTTTATTTGTTATTATTTGATAGTTTTTCGTAGACATACATCAAAATCTCCATGCGAACATAGTCGCGGATAATAGCTAATACTACATATATGAGAAAATAAACATCAATAGCTTTAAAAGTTCACAGTTCCACTTTCAATAGTACATTTGTATCCCATTGGTAATTGTAGATCAAACCATCTGGCTTATAGTGGACCAACACACATACTTTAATAGTACAGATAATGTTATAGAATAATTTTTTGGCGTTTGACCATATTTTTAAGTTTTGCTTTAAAAATTTACATATCTTCAAATTCTTTTCAGTTGTGATAAAAAATTGACAAGCTATTTGAAATAGCTGCTTTTGTTTAATTGTCCTCCAAATCTCTTTCCAATCATTTATTTATCAACAAACATGAGCTCGATTAAAAAATCTGCGTTTTCCAGTTATCATGCAAACTCGACTTTAGTCCACTTTTCATGAAGATAACTCAAAGAAACTGGTTACAATGTTTCCAAAGTATGATAAGTTAACAAAAGTAACAATTTTCATTGTATCCCCTACTTGAAATGATAAAAAGGGCTTATTTGTTTGTTTATTGTTACCGTGATTATAACTGTCGAAAGTTCAAACTGAAAAAACGTTCGATATTGAAAAAAGATCCTTTCAATTTGTGATAATTCACATTGAAAGTGTGCAGAAAGCTGAGCAAAATCAATGATATCGCAGTTGAAGAGCTTTCAGTGCCAGAAAATAAAAATTTTAAAAGCCAAATGGAATGCAGTAATAGATTTATGCTAGATTATAGATAGGTTTAAGATAGACATAGATTATTAAGAATCAGAGGTGTTTTTTTGTATGATACAATAAAGTGCAATGTTTGAGAGACTGAGTGCAATAAAGTGCAATGTTTACTGAGATCTAACTAACTAAAACTAAATTATATTCATATTCCTTTACACTTCGTAGAATATTTCGATGCATAATTATTCGCCTAATACAAAGATTGTTTTATTGCTCCCAAAAATAAATATACATAATTGTTTTAAATTGAATTTCCAGACCGCGGTAACTTAGTTGGTACAGCTTCAGTCTCATAACCGAAAGATAACCAGTTCTGTCCTCGTCTCGGTCAAAGACCGCCCTGTTGGCTCATGACAGTTGGTGCATGTTAAATAGGTCGTGACTGCAAAGTCCTCCAAGTTCCTATAACAAAACGATACCTCTGAGGGTACTGAATCAGGGATGAGTTTGTCTCTGATTTGGATCTAAATTCTGACTTTCGGATGGATGAAGGAGTTCGACTGCCCCCTAAAAAGGTTTGTGTCGTGTGTGTTCGAGAAAAGTCATACTTTCACCTAAACGGTGCTCGTCAACAATGAAATACGCACACTTCTACCTTAATTCGAAAGAGCAACTCTCATGACCAAGTGGCATTAGACTGACCCGACCCGAAGTCGAATTTCTTTGAAAAATTAATCTACATCTTTTAACCATATTCTAAAGGCGCTTTTAACATGCACTGCCACTACCCTCGCCTGATATCAGGACCATCTATCTAATGAGATGACCCCTTCTTTGCTATCTTTTAACTGTAGTAGAGAAGGAGTCATCTAATAACATAGATGGTTTGGTCCTAGAAAAGAACGCAATCTGCAAATTATCTCGTAGTTGAGAGTCAACGTGTTAACTATAAAAATTCAAAATAAATAAATAAAACGCCAAAATGTTGCACCTTCTTGAATGGTGCCTGAGAGGAGACATCAGATTGCATAGTTAGTGGTATGCCCCCTAAGCGGGTTAAAATTAAATTCTTTTTATATTTATTACTTTTAAATGCTTTTTGTATCTTATTCAAGACTATTTAAACAAAGCGTAATTGGCCTGTATGGAGGATTTCCCATATCTAAAATTAGGCGTAGTCTCTTAGGCACCATAATTAACCTTCATTCCTTTAGATTACATTTAGCTTTTGTGCTTTCAAGAATGAATTTTTTCCTACTAATTATTGGTACTAATTCTAAGGTTTTTTGTTTCCTTTCATCCTCAACCTAGAAATTTCGTGAGGTTAAAATAAAAATTTAGGTAACATAGTAACATGAACTTAGTGATACCTGCAACTAAATTCCTACTTTCTAATTTTTATAGCTTTTGAAATTTTTATTAAAATTCAAAGCTAACACAACGACTGCCAACTATGAGATAACTCGTAGATTGCGTTTTTTTCCAGGACCCAACCATCTCTGTTATTAGATGACATCTTCCCTACTACAGTTAAAAGATAGCAAAGAAGGGGTCATTTAATTGGTAATGGCAGTAATGGTAATGAGGGAGAGCAAAATTTCAAGAATAATATAATATGATAATCTCCATATTCACACACGAAAAATTCATTAAATACAGGACTATCAATATTTTAATATCCACTTCGTATAACCAATTAACCGTTTTTGACAAATATACTCACATGAAAAATGTACAGCATTTTGCATCACAACGAATTTATTCGTCAGGCGGAATAAGTAGTGACAATTTGAAGTCTTTTTTTTAAAAAAATTAGTAAAAACTCAAATATATTCGCAAATTTCAAGATGTTTAAAATATTTTGTGGCCAAGTCGAAAACAAATGACAAACAAAAGATTATTAATTATTGTTACGAAAATAATCCGCATATAATATGAACTATTTTTCTTAAATGTATCGCTGTGTTGTATTAGTCATTCCAGATGTAATTAGGTAACCTTAAATTGTTTTAGACTATTCCATAAATGGAGAGCTTGGTGATAAAAATCAGTATGAGGACCCTATTGTATAATTTTTACAGGTTTTCAAGAGGCAGCATTTTTTATAGTTCATATGCAGAAAATGTAAATGTGAATTTAAAAAAAACATATTTCATTACAACATAATTTCATATTACACATACTTTGTGTTTAAAGAGTATACTCGTCATCGCTAAAATTTTTAGGTCCACATTTTTCTTAGTGGTTTGAAACAGTTAACTGCTTAATACGTTCACTGCCGCTATTCACCGTTGATATCAGGACCATCTATCTAATTAGATGACCCTTCGTTGCTACCTTTTAACTGCAGTAGAGAAGGTGTCATCTAATAACATTGATGGTTTGGTATTATATATTATTTGTAACGCACAGGAGCGTCGGTGGCATTGAATGTGTTCAGTACAAAACTTACAACAAGGTTAATACTTACTTGACCCGTGTATTCTGTATCAGGTTTATTAATAAGATGCATAAGAAAGAACCTGAAAAATGTAAAAGAATGTTTTTTTAATCAATTATTTGAATTCATTCCAAAGAAAAAATTCTATTAAGAAAAAAGAAACCTCTATGCAAAAACTATTCGCATTTAATTCATTTAATTATCTTAAATCTGTACTTATTTGTGTGAGTAGTATTTTCTTTTTTTTTTCGAATTTCATATTTAAATTATTTACTCGTTTCATACATAAGCCTTAGAAAAACAGTTTATTTT
>JAPMOQ010010428.1:1222730-1277834 GCA_026543055.1 Argiope trifasciata | reverse complement strand
TCTATAAATTTCTATAATTAAATAATCTATAAATTTCTATAATTAAATAATCTATAAATTTCTATAATTAAATAATCTATAAATTTCTGTAATTCAATATTCTATAAATTTCTATTATTCTACAATTAAATATAATATAAATTTCTTTATATTATATTCTATATATTCTATTTTTTACTGTTTCATTTATTTACTTTCGAATAACTTATTTTTTAATGTAAAGGTATTTTATAATCCTCAAAAATTTTAAGTTAATTTTCATCTGATTCGTTGTTGAATTAATATTTTCAAATTTGATCTTTTAGAAATCTTCATTACCTACGACTTTGAATAAAAATACCTGACTCTAAAAAGCATCAAAATTTTTTATTACTTACTGTTTGAATTTTTAATACAAAATGCTGTATAAATGTACGACATTAAAGATAAAAAAATTCAGCTTATATGTTTACGTAATATAAATATAAGGATGCCTAATTAAATCCCTTTAAATAAAGACCGAAAACAGCTATAATCATGAAAGTTGTATATAGAAGTAGCAAGACTATGCGCGATGCAATGAGACCGTTTACAGTACCACATGGTGAAAATTCTATATAGATTCTATATGGAATTTAGCATTTCTATATGGATAATAGTATAAGAAAAAGGAATAATTATAAAGTTGTGGAGCATTACAGATTTAGTAAAAAGACTTTTTCCCCAAAAAACTTACTTAAAAAATGCAACGAACATTTACAAAAGTGTTACAAGATTTGGACAAAATAAATTATTTCAATATGCTTTTTCTATAGAAAAAACTTGAACAGTAAGCATATGCAATCTTTTCACCAACACTGCAGGATTTACAGTGCATATTCCTGTTTCCTGTAGCAGTGTAGCAATACGCTAAAAAGCGTGCAAATAGAAATAGAAAGCCCAAATTTGGATGATAAATCAGAGAATAATTTGAACATCTCAAAAATTAAAGTATCTCACAAAGAACGACTTTTTTGACTTTTATAATGCGTTCTGTTATGTCACAGTTTCGATAATAAAAAACATTCAAATGCGTATTTTGAACTTTTTTTCTTAGTATTAGTGAGTACAAGAGTTTCATTTATACCAAATCGATAATCTATAATTTTTTCAATGATATTTTACTCTTGTCTTGTTTCATATCCGAGATATTAATGTAATTCTGGAATTTACCATCAAGTATCTGCCATTTAGAGAGCGGGGAATGAGGGATTTAAGCGAACATCTTATATAATAATGCTCATTCATTGGTTGTTACACAAAATCCGATCGTATTTTTGTTGGCGTCCTGGCTAAAAGGCATTGCGTCTTCCCTTTGGTCTGGGCGTCCTAGGTTCGAGTTCTGGTCGGGCATAGTTGTTCTTTTCCCAGTATTCTATCTGTGAGGAGTGTGAAAGAGCCCCACCCCTGTAAAAAGCGGTTTTGCAAGCGAGTATGTGTGTGTCATCGTCGTATGAGCTAGAAGTCAAAATTTTGCCCTTGGATGCTCAATGGCCAGAAGTTATTGCACACTCGTCAGCGGGTTTGTCAAGTGCCATAAGTAACAACAACATATCGTATTTTGTTTTGCTATTTTAATTATAGCACAAACATACTCATAAAACTTATTTATTATCATTAAGCGGACTGTCAGCAAGTATAAAAAGTAAATGAAATCTTTTTTAAAAAATGGTTTTCATAATGAGGTACTTTGTAGCATCAGTAAAAATATGTACAAGTAAGAAATATCTCGTTGATTAAATCAGTCCAAAAATAAAATAGAGATTAACGACTATTTGGAAGAACGTAGGAAAATAAAGGCATTTGTGGAGAAATTGGTACGGTTTACCACAATTTAATGGAATGTATTGAGATCTCATCTGATTGTAAAGTATAGTAAGATTGTACAGTACTGATGGTACCAAGTAATTTCAAAACTCTGAAGGATAGATATGATGTTAAAGATTGATAGTTTCATTTCAACTGTTTGAGAGCGTATAGGTGGGGAGATAGACAGTTATTTACTACCCCGAAAGGAATGTTAGTTTGAGTGATCGGTCAATGTAAGGTTGGACAACACTTATTGAGCAATCGATCACAATAAATCCTGTCGATACTGCTACTTTCAGTGGTGGTGGGGTGGTCGGCTGTTTACAAGAAGAAATTTACGACTATAGTACTAAAATCACATGTCAGTTTACGTAGATTATTGTGCTTCTAAGCTATCGGCTAATCTGCAAACACAGAAATAATGTTTGCTGGCCCAGGTTTGAAACATCCAAATTCGTCAAAATCTAGAATTTAAACTTTCTGCAGTTTTAAAGATTAGGAAAGATGAAAACTTACGTTGTCTGTGATGGTGACACCGGCTTTCCATACTTGATACTTCCAGTCCATACTTGTGATTCTGTTGGGAAACATGTATTGCATTACAAATAATTGTATAATTGAGAGTATTGTGCTGAAACGCTTGTTGCCAATGAATAATCATAGTTTTAATCTTTCAAGTGATTCAATAATCTTTCATATCTCAAATCATTTCAGAATTTTTTTTTAAAGTAGATTTAATATCAAGCATCGTTTAAGATCTCAATAATAATAATAATAATAATAAATCTAAAATATTTCCCTCCTTGTTTATGGAGAATACTGGAAAGGGCATGGTTTTAAATTTATTGAAATTATTATTCTTTAATTAATTTATTCTTTAATTATATAATTATTATTCTTTAATTAATGTTATCTAATAATTCTTTAATTTAATTGATTATTCTTAATTTAATTAAATTAATCATAATTATTAATTAGTTAATTATTTTGAGTATCTCCGATACTCAACCATATAATGGTCAAATCAAAATTTTAATTAAATCTGTATTTCCGAAAGAAAAAAAAAACTACTATTTTGGAATGAAGGATTTGTGGTGGTAAGTTCATAAGCCTAATAATATCTACAAGGCATTAGTAACTGCTTTTGTCTAATGGTTATGTTACGAGGCTTCTAATTAAAAAAAGTCCCAGTTCTATTCCGAGCCAATGCCACTTACCACAAGCACGAAATTATGTATTTCATCATATGTGAGCTATCAGTATGATCAGAGGTATGAATAAAAATGCTTTTTAAACGTGTAGAATTAAAACTAATTTACAACATGAACAGTGCATTAATTTTTATAAATGGAAATAATTTTGAAATTTTTAGTGAATTTTTAGAGAAAACAGATTTTTTTCCATAAAAAAGTAACTAATAAAACAGACTTTTTAAAAAAAAGATAAAATAAAAGTTTTTTATTTTAGTATGTATCATTGCAATCGACTCCATCTGCAAGCACGGAACGTCATTTTAAGCTACCAATAAAAGATATAAATAGGAATAAAGGATCAAATCACAAACTAGAAAACTAATCTCGGTAAAGCTTAATTTTGTTGAAACTTTCTATTTTCTAAAAATTTAGAATTCTTCAAGTAAAAGAAGGAAAAGGAAAATTGTTACATCAAAAAACTGAAAGGGGATACTTACATGCCCCAAATGCCAGATGGCTCCTCTTCCTGAGAAAAGGCGCTTCCCTTGTCCATGCCTAACAAGTTACTGATAGAATCGAAGTCATAAGTTTCGCTATACTTTTCACGCACCTAAAATAACATCAATAAAAGAATTACATGATTTAATTTTAATTGACAAACAGGATTTTTTAATCAGTTTAAGCAGTGAATGAATCTTTTAAAACGTACTTCTGTATAGAAATGTTCAGAAATTATTTTTTCAATGAAATTTCGTAATAAAATTGCATAAATTTTACAAACAGAAAATTTTAAAAATTATTCCAGGTTTTAAAGTATTGAAAGAGCCTCCAAAATTCACCGTGTAATGAAACTTTAAAAAAAATCGGCTTTCACTAAATTTGTTTTCAATTTTCATTAAAAAAATGAAATCGATTCTACTTTTTTTTAGTATTAGGCCATTTTGAAAGTTTTCTAATACTTTATGAGTACAGAATAAACATTTATTGAAATGCTTTTTATATATCTTCTTTATTTTTTCTATTAAAAGTTATTAATAAATCTTCATTTTTTGTAAATTTTCGCATGCGAGAAATGCTTGTAAATGCCGTACTGTTGTTTGATTTCCTCACTTTTCTATCCATTGTGACATAAATATTTTGGTAACATCTTTATTGATGTTGATTATTTTTTAGTGATTCAGTTTATCCTATAGAGTTCGAAAAATTAATTACTAAATCGGAGGCATCAGACCCTATATGATTGCTAACTACTCCTTAACACTTTGTTTATAACTGGGGGATTGATACCCTGCGTATTTTGCCCCCCCCCCATTAGTGTTAAAAGGCTTCAATAAATTTTAATGCTGTACTCCAAAATCCAGAATAAAACTAAAATGTTATAGCCTCATATTTCATGTTCACCATAAATGTTTTCTTAAAAATTACTGAATTTTTATTGGAATCTGAGTATTGGTAATATCGAACACTTGCGCATTTAAATATATCTTTTAATACAGACGCATATAATTTAGAAAAACGGCAAAAAAATGCATACTTACTCTTTTCTTCACGAATTTGTCCCAATAATTCACCGGAAAAGATCTGCAAATAAAAAACATTTTGATTTTAAAATTTTAATTTATAAATGAATGATGATTAGAGTCATGCTCTGTACGTATGCATATATGTAAAGCTGTATAAAGAATATCAGTATTGAAGGAGAAAATACAAGTGCTCTTATGCATATCGCAGCTGATAATATCCATGTTGAAATATAGTTTTGCTCAATAGTTAAATGAAAACATAAACAGAAAAGTAACTGTTCCAATTAGAGGTAGAGGAGGTGTGAAAGAATCCCTTGGAATCATTATTGTTAAAGTAGTTATAAACAAAGTAAAGCTACGGGAAATGCTATTTTATGTTGGGAATGAAGATACTTTTGAGGACATTATTGATTCTCTCAATGTAATTAAGGTTTGAAATCAAGGAAAATCCAAAATTAGTTAATATTGTAGAGTTGAGCTTTTTACGTGATTTTCAAATCGATGAAATTCCTAATAGAACAGTGTTAAAGATTTATTCCTAATCCGGAAATTAAAATAAGAAGATACCATCCACTTATAATCCAAATAATATCTGGACATGGGGGATTTCCTGCCTATTTCCAAAGATTTGGAGGTCTCATCTGATTGTAAATAATGATTTAAGTACAGTACTGATGGTACCAGGTAATCTCAAAACCTTGAAGGATATGATGTTAAAGATTGACAGTTTCATTCCAACTGTTTGAGAGAGTACAGATGGGGAGGAAGACAGTCATTTACTACTCCGAAAGGAATGCCAGTTTGATTGATCGGTCAATGTAAGGCTGGACAATACTTATTCAGCAGTCGACCACAACAATACCTGTCGATACTTCCACGTTCACTGGTGGCGGGCTGGTCGACTGTATGCAAAAAGAAGAAGAGCAGTGTTAAGGACTCAAAGAATTTGTGATTGAACCACGCACAGTTCAAAAGCCCACTGTCTTTAGTGAGAGCAAAAAACGCGATGGTTATGTATCCTGCAGTACTCTAGACAGTATGTCAAATGATGTTTCTATGGATATGTATGACGGTAAAATACAAGTACCTGTAGCGAATTCAGGCGATTTACATTTACAACTAAAGAAAAATCGTGCTATTTTTAGAGGAAATTAGGTGCCTGAAATCAAATGTAGTTTTATAATCGAAAACAAAGGACTTAAACGCCTACTGTACTTTTAATAAAAGAAATTTAGTGACGTCCTATCGAATTAAAGTATTAAACTTTGGACCACTGAAAATCGTAGAGATTGAAAGCCTTACTTTGTACTTATGGCCAGCTTATCCCAGTGTCCGTTGATGTCGTCTTCAGCAGGTTGTTCCGATATGTACAAGCCGTCGAATTCCAATGAGCGAGCTATTTCTTTTTCCCTCTTGAAAATGGCTAAAGGCACCTGGAGAAGGAAATTTTAATGTAGTAAATGATAAAATACGACATGCACATTTCTATAGATTAGGGAAATAAATTGAGCACTCTCTTATTTTGTAGAAGTCAAATGTCACTTTAGTTAATGGCTGATTGATAAATATTAAATAGTGTGGGAATGTGTGGAAAGGCAACGGCCTGCATTAATATATAAAATGTATTTATTAAGATTTAAAAGGACAAAATATAACTAAACAAACATTTAACACATAAAAAGATACAAAGCGTGAGCTGTACGTCTTACAGTCTCAGCGTCGAACTCTCGTCTCCCATAATGGCTGTGAAGTATCACGTTATTAATGACCAACATGGCTCCATACAGGATGTGATCCGAGTTGAGAGATTTTAAGTAATTCCCACAATAGTATGATGAATATTATATTTAAGAATTCAAAACATAATTGTTTTTTTTTTCTTCTCTTTTCTAGAAATATATATAATTATACAGATATGCATGACTTAAATTCGCATACATCATTAGCGGTGAAACAAACATTTATTTCATCCAACCCCAGAAAAATCTAATATTGACATGCACGAATATCTGCGTCCTTTGACATGAATAAATATTTACAATTTTAGTGAAAACTTTCAGACTATGATCCCCCCCCCACATACACAGCTGTGGGATAAATGCAAGATGCTTTATGGGAAGATATTGCACTCACAATGACCTAATCATTAACAGAAGTTTGATATGGATGAAATGATTCCAATATCTGAAAATTCTCTCACTGAAATTCTCTCCCCTCTTGTAATACCCCATTGGGGGTATTACAAGAGGGGAATTACAAGCGAAGTTAAGGAGGAACTAAACTATGACACCTCTGTTTTAGAAGCGCATGCCAATGAAATTATATTACGACTACTTCCCTGCAAGCGTCAGGTCTACGAAACGATTCTGAACGGAGTAAATAATGAAAAGGAGGGATTATTCTTTCTTGACGCACCAGGGGTATGGATAAGAAGTTTGTGTTGAATCTCCTGCTGGCCCAACTGCCCAAGGGCAGCAATATAGCTCTGGCTGTAGCTTCCACTGGCATTGCTACAACTTTGCTTAATGATGGTCGGACTGCACACTCTGTTCTCAAATTGCCGCTTAATTTTGCAAGCGAAGATACCTCAACTTGTAACATCACCAAAAACAGCGACATCCTTTTGTACCAATGCAATTTGATAGTATGGGACGAGAGAGTATATAGGCGTTAAATCACAACCTGTTTGACATTCGAGGCTAACCAGGCGGTATTGTCGTTTTGCTCGTAGACGGTTTTACACAATCAATGCCAACTGCTAACCAAACCGTCAGTTCTCATACATATACATCAAAATTTCCAGGCGAACAAAGTCGCGGTTAATAGCTAGTTCATTTATAAAAACTTTGTATTATGAGAAAAAATAGTTTCATGTTTAAAAATAATCTCTAAATGCCTTTCCTTCCAAATAACTTTCAAATCACTGGTTTCTACATTGCATTATTGAAGAAAATCTGTTAATTATGTCAGAGTATAGAAAGTACGGAAACCTAACTACTCCATTGACTTTTTAAATTTCTGTTTGCAAAATATATCATCACAAACGAAGTTTTTTTAAACTGAGAGAAGCTTACCTTCAAATTGTAATAAGCCACCAGCATACAGAAAGAGATTATGGAATGGGTTATTGCGAGAATTCGAATGACTGGCTCCAGGTAGAATACTTTCTCCTCTATCACCACCCATTCTTCGAGATCCTCATCGTCGTCGCCCAAGATCGCACTGTCGTCCAGAGAAACGTTTCCGAATATGCCGCCGTCGTTGTCGTCCGAATCCTCTTCCTCCCCTTCTTCATCTTCATCATCTTCAGCTCCAGGAACCGTGACCTGAAGAAAAGCAAGCGATTCAGTCAGGATAAGATCGATGAATGGATTGAAATTACATTTTCAGGAAGATTCAAAACTACGCATACAAGGTTTGAAGGAAATTAGATTATATAAAACTAACCCCTTGACATGTGAATTTACTTAACTTCCAAATGAAATGACGAATTTAATAGCTTCTTAATTGGAATATTTACTCTTATTTTAATTCCTTTGATAATAATACGTTTCAAGTGACTTTTTTCATTTTAAATTATTTCATACTTTTCACTTAATTGAAAATTAACCACTTCGCATACAATGACGTGTCTAAGACGCGAATCGAATTATTAAATTTTTAAAGTATATTGCTGTATGTATCAAAAGTGTTCAAGAAAGTTTACTGAACTTTTTTCATATTTATCTTATGTAAAAAGTAATGTAATTTTGATCATTAATATTTTTTCTGCGGCTGCGACAGGCCGAGTACCAGCTAGTTATAAATAAAATAAAATACATATAATAAATCAAAATTTCCGAGGCACCAATGTGATATCATCAATATTTGCCCGATAGTTTTAACATAACATCAACCTATGCCCATAGCCGTAATATTTGTCGAACAATAATTATCATGTAGATTTAAGATGAGAAGTAGCTTTTACCAAAGTTACAAAATAAATTCGTGGTGGAATTCACGGTTAAGAAGGCGTGTGATAGAGGATATATTATGATTAATAAATTTTGGGGACAAAATTTTTTTCTTTAGTTCTTCTAATTAATTTGGTAATAATAATCTTTTACACGAATAAGATTTCCATCTGTTTGTTGGCAATTTAGAAAAGAGAACGCTGAACTTAGAGCTACCAAATTAGATAAAAATACAATTTGAATGTTCAAGATGTGCAATTAATTCAAATCTTAATTATTTAAAAATCAAATCAAATTTTTGAGTTTTTGGCTATTTTTTTGGTTATAATCAAGCGATTATTGCATAAATAATTTTATAGCATATTTCATTTTCGGAATATCAGCAATTATTAGCTGATTAACAGCTGTTACACAAAAATTAAAATTGTCAAGATCTCGTAGTAACATTAAAGTTGAACAGGTTCTGATTAATAGTGAATCAGATTATTTGCAACACAGCTGCGATACACTAACTTTTTTCACACAACATCATAACTATTTAATTTTTCTCTTCCATGATTTCGGAAGGTAGATATACTATAAAAATATTAATTATTTTATGTCCGGTTTGAATTTTATCAAAAATTTTTATTAAATAAATCATATAAAACATTTTAACCGTATGAATTCAGAATTTTTTTCAATATCATAATTCGAGCGAAGTAATGTTTACTCAATTATTTTTTTAAAAAAATGCTTTCCTTGTAGGCTGTTAGACTATTTAAGGTATCTGACTACTTTTGAAGGAAAAATCTGGAAAAATAATTTTTTCCAAAAAGAATTAAAAACTATGTTTTTTAGATGTATTGTCAAATATAATACAAAATACTATATTCAACGAAATCACTTGAAAATATATATTTTGAGAAATAGAAACATTTGTAGTAAATTTTGGTGAAATTTAACCAAAACAGTAAACACTTTACACAAAATTGCAGCAATCCGATTTTTCTTTGCACACAAGTTATAGAGTATAATAATGAATGAAGTGAACCGAAATATAAGAAAAAGTTTGAGATACAAAGAAGGGGGAAAAATACACACATATATACATTTTTTCCATATATCCATAACTTAATTTTTCTAAAAAACACCTATAAATGAAAAAGTATTTTACCAACAATCAAACTTTTGGTTTATTTCATTACCCATGTTATGTAAACCACACGCTGAAATGTTTATGTAAATGCCTCGATTAGTTTTGAGAAGATCATATTAACGTGCAAAATTTTTATGAATTGTAAATTTTGGAGAAAATTGAAGTCAACGACACATTTTAGTTGAAAAATATGGGAGCCTGGATGATAGGTTAGGCCTTCCTTTTCCTAGAAAAGTTAAATGGCAAAAAATAACAATTAAAAAAAATCGTCAATATGGTCGATAAGCCAGTGTTTTTAACGTAGTCAGATACCTTTAGCTATCATTTTATTTATTCGATTATATTATAAAGTTAACTACAAATTATATGAGCTTACTTTGTAGAAAAGCAAGATGAAGTTGATTGCAAAAGCCATAACCAAAGCCAGATATTTCATGGTGTAGAAATTTCGAGCCAAGAAACTCTGAAATTGAAATAAAGAAAAGTCATTATTTATTTTGTCAATTAACAAGCAATAACGATGCAAACAACTATAAGATGGAATTAAAGTACTTACCACAAGCTTCCTTCCGTATTCCTTAAAGTTAATAGCTGCCACAGCAGGTGTTTCTGTAGTTTTAACAGGTTCTGGTGTCGCCATCATAACCATGGCGGCCCTGGAAAATAGACGGTTATAAGCCTCAAACAAATAATAAATCTTGATAAGACTGTTAAACATGAAAGATTTTAAGGTATCCGAACACGTTCGGAACACTATTTCATGATGTAAAACATGGTGAAGAAATACTTTAACCATATATCTGCGTTTAATACAATTCGAAATTAGTAGTAAGGAAGTCAATATTTGAAATAAACATTAAAACGTTTTGAAAATTGGCATTTAATAGCATAAATTTAAGCAGATAAATAGAGAGTTTATTTTTATGGTGCAAGCACCAGATCTGATCATACTGCGCCAAGCATTTGTTAAACATGGCTTTCATATTAAAACTTAAAGCATTTTAAGAAAAACATACGATTAAATCTGATGTAAAATTTGAATATCTTTTAAAAAAAGCAAAGATACTTGAATGAGGGTTATCTCCTAAAATGTCATTTAAGTTAAGAACAGTCGTTCCAAAATGAATTTGTCGTTGTGCACTAAAATCTCGGCATTCACACAGAAGATGTCTGACCGTTAAAACAGAATTGCATTTATTACAAAGTGGTGCATGATCAGAGTGCAAAAGATGTTTTTGAGTCAAATAGGTGTATCCTATTCGGTCTCGTAATAATGCCTTTTTTCTTTCTAGTCACAATTTTATTTTTGAAACCTTTTACAGATGGCTGTATCTGAAACAGTTTATTCACATACAGATTTTCCCACGTAGATTGCCAGAATTTCTTTTGAATTATTTTTATTACTTGTAATGCATCGGATAAGGGAGCAAAATTCTAATAAATTTAAGCAAATTCTTATAAAACTTCAGTTTAGTTACCCTGAAAACTATAATTCTCATCCTAACCAAACTTATACCAAAATAAACTACATAGTTTTGTCTAGGGAATGAATAACATTCGTATGGTTCTAATAATGAATAAAAATTTTACAGCCAATCGAAGACTTATCAGGGCATTTTTAGTAAATTTATGTTATTACTCTACAAACAATAGACTCTCAATTAAAAAAAACATATTCAGTCGATCTAAATTCTTTTAGTTCATTCCCTAAAAAATAGTATATAGACAAAGTCCATCAAATTTCATAGTAATATGATAATTGTATTTTGAGTTATTTGAATTGAAGTGAGCAAGAAATGAGTAAAAATCATTTTTGAGAAAAATGAACTTATAGTAACTAGAATAAAGTATACAGTACTAATGAAATATAAATTAGAGGTAAAGAAAATAAATGCAAATGTATTCAAAAAATTATTTGGAACAATGATTCGAGTCAACTAATGACAGCGAGTTCGAATTACAACAAAAAAGTAAAAATTAATTTTAAAATAACTTAATGCTAGAAGGACGGAGACTTAGTGTATCCTATATTGCCCCAAATCAGTCAAAATGATTGCATCGTGAAACAATAACTAATGTTTAAAGAAATGTGTTTAAAATTAATTTTTAATATTTCTTTTACTATTTACAATCATATAGCAAGTTAGTAATAAGTGTTAACAATAAAAAAATTACTTCATTTGGAACAAAAAATAATTTATTCATTCTTTGTACATTTTAAGCAAATGTAAGTTGAAATCTTTTTATGTGCGCATTTTCCACAAACATACTTTTGACATTTTTCACATTTATTATTCGTTTTGTTTTTGTTGCAAATCGTATTTGACAAAAATTTCGTTTGTTAGAATATGTTGTGTTTGATGCTTGTGGGTCCTCATTTTCTGATGGCAGGTCTGGCATAAAGATTTGAATGACAAGTGACGGTAATCAAAAAATTTATAAACTGTTATACGAAATCGGAGTCTATCTGATTACATATAATCAGATTGGTTCCGATTTCATATAAGAAATTTACTCAATTCAATAATAAAAGTCATTTGATTATTTAAAATTTTCCAAGTAGTCAAAATGACTGCTTTTAGGCCATACAGGTAAAACACATATATATACCGGAAATGAAACAGGAGGGAGCAACTACAATGATTAATAAACGCTTTTATATGTTGTACAAAAAGTCACAAAATTCTAAGAAGCTGTGTCATTATCTACACAATTGTTTTTCTAACTGAAATTGAAAAGCAGTCAAAATGACTGCCTTAGGCAATCTAGAGTTAAATACATTTCTGCTTAAAAAAATCAATAAGCAATGCACTTACTGCTCTGGTGGAACAGCTGGTGGTTCGCCTTTGCCTTCTTCACCCTTTCCGGCCTGTAAGGACAAAATAAGACGTCAAAGTTTCATTCTACCCTTCAAAATAACTTCTTCATCTTCTTGTATACAGAAGATATTTTTCTTGGAATACCTTGGATATATTTATATATTACTTGGATATATTTACTTGGAATACCACCCCGCCACCACTGAACATAGCAGTATCGATAGGATTTACTGTGGTCGACTGCTGAATAAGAATTGTCCAACCTTACATTGACTGATCAGTCAAACTAACATTCCTTTCGGGGTAGTAAAAAACTGTCGTTCTCCTCATCTGCACACTCTCAAATAGTTGGAATGAAACTATCAATCTTTAACAACATATCCTTCAGGGTTTTAAGATGACCTGGTACCATCAGTACTGTACTTAAATCATTACTGACAATCTTCAGATTTTTTATTAACTCTGAGATTCCCTTCAAGATAACTATCGGTAGAATAATTTTCAAAGTACATAAAACACGGTGTGATAAATTTGTAAATTAATTCATCCAATTAAAAAATATCTTGGGATATTAAATGTGTAACTGGAAGTCTTGTTGAGAGATGTTACGGCAAAAAGAAAGCCCAAAATATTATCTCATATAAAGCACTAATAAGAAACCTCAATGAAAGTTTGAAATATAATATCGCTTCCTATGGCTCGCCAAAAATATAATTAACAAGTATTTTATTTTGACAGCATATCTCAGTCTTTTAAAAATTTGAAAACAATATCTTGTATTTTATTTCGAGGTTCTGTAAGAAACGAAGATAAACCTGGACTACAGAAGAAGGCATCTTTTGGAAAATTGCATTACATTTAATTATACGATGCAACTCTTCCACGAGGATTCATCTCTAAAAAAGTTTCCCAGCAGGAAACAAAATAAATTCTGTATGGGAATATTTTTACCCAGAACTGAAACATATGATGCAAACTGTCTTAGACGGTCGTTCGAGAAGATAGTGTTAATATTGAGACCTGAAACAGTGACAGTAATAGAAAGACGTCTAGAAAAGTGGTCTAGCATAGAGGTATGAGCTGTGATAGGATTTGTATGGGCCAAGAATGTGTCCCCATCGGACATTAACTGACAAATTGTGGAAGTGTACGAGGGGCGAAGCAATTAGACAGTCGACAGTGATTAGTGACATTAGACAGTGATTAAATGGCGTCGTTCTTTTGAAGCGTGTAGAGAGATTGCTTGAACCTTTAGGGCGTGAGGTCAGGAGCCACGCTCCATACAGCCCCGATTTGGTTTCGTTGACTATTTCCTTTTTCAGGTATTGAGAAAACACTTATCTGAAACAAGGATCATACCAGACGATGATGTTCAAAAAGATGCGGAGAACTGGCTCAATAGCTAAGGAACCTGATTATTAACAATATGAGTTAAACAAATTGATCAAGTGACTGCCATACATGTCTCTTAACTACCATTTGCATCCTGGGTCTATTATTAGTACAACATTTTTCCTTTGCCTTGTAAACTTTTTCTGATCACTCCTCGTGCAATCCTTATATGTTATCTGATGATTTCTCTAAAATGAAATAAGATACATATGAGAGAAATTGAAAGCTCTTATTAAGTTTTAAGTAATTTTTCTATTTCTAGTATTTTCAGGCACATTTCTTTTAAAAGTTCTGTTGCATTTTATGTGTTCAAGGAAGACCACAATTAGAAATGATAAATGTCTGCTTTAAAAAATTGCAAAACTAAAGAAGAACCCCGGTTTCAAACTAATCTCGGCCCTTTTTGAATGACTTTCAGAAGATTTTTTTAAAACTTATATGCTAAATACAAGTATTCGTTTCAAACGAAACTCACCTGAGCAGATTCTTCTGCGGAAGGTTTGTCTGGTGTCTTCTTGCCGTCTTCTTCACTCACTGCTACATCTACATCGGACTGGTCAATACTGGATTGCGGTGTCATTTCTGCCTTTGCCTTCGACATCGTATACCTATTGAAATTAAAAACAAAAGAATTCTGTAAATCCATATCATTAGTACAGAAATTCAATAATTAATTACAAATTACGTTTGCAAATCTACCAATATATACCAATCAATAATGCCATATTATTTTATTTTTGGGTTAAAGGACCTGAAGATTTAGACAACATACCAGACGTTCCTATAGGATGTTTCAGTAGAATTTTCGACAATAAGACACTATATTCCGCATTTAATAGAATAGAATGTATTAATCTTATTAAATGCGTTAGTACAAACCAGAATTGTCATCAATCATCAATAAAACTGTTCTCCTGTGTCTATAGAATCATTAAAGCTATAATGTTTATTATATTTTCTTGAAAAGAATGCGTTCTAGAGTATTATGCTCCTTATGTTTTTTTCAATTCCTACTACACATTCTCCCTGTGTATATTTATTTATATCTCTTTTTCAAATTTTCAATCCTTAATAAAATTCCTTTTATTCATACACTAAAATTTATGTACATTTTTTAAAAATTCAACTGAATGACGCTTGCTGTTAATACAGTTTGTTCAAATATTCACATTAAATAAATTTAATTCATTTTTAATACTTTAAATTGAGTTTTAGCAGTTAGTAATGAAAATTGAAATCAACGGGCTGTAGCTCAATCGGTAAAATGAAAGGATTTCAATATTTTTCACATGAAGGCGAACAATGCGAGTTGAATTCTTGCGATGAGAAAAATTTTAGAATATATCAGCTTCATAAATTAAAAACGAAAAAAAAAATCAGCAATAAATAGTAACAAACAAAAATAAAAAATGAAAGACAGACAGACAGATAGATATAATATAGTACTTAAAAATATTTTTTATATTACTTGTTTGGGAAGTGTTTTTTAAACCAGTAAGCTCAAATAACATTTCCATTATAGGAATAGGAGATCCTACGGCAATTTTATGCTTTTATTTGAAATTCAGCAGTAATATATGCAGAGTTCAACGTGTCAAAAAATTCATGGTTTGAAATAATACATAAAGTTTTCACTTCTATGTATATATTATTTTAAATAGTTCGAAAGATATGAATATCCCTTCAAAATTGTAGCCAGCCTTTATTATTTTATTAATTATCATCATATTAATTGTAGCCACCTTTTATTAAATATTATCGATTGGATACCTTAGGAATGTGATTTATTTCTTTAGAATGTCTTATCCTGAAAGATTTGAGGTTCAACCAAGAGCTTAACAAATCTCCCTAAAAGTCACCGTTCAAGCAAAGTTTTGTTTAGTTATATTAACGTCCCCTTTTACAACAACACTTAGGGCTGTTTTGGGAGGACTCGCAAATTTAAACCACGGTCAAATGGTGAGAACCAAACCTAAGTTGACCCTCCCGCCTCTACACATCACATCACAACAGCGGAAGGACGTTTGGCCTGACAGATTTAACGAGCAAGAGACCCCCTTTCACGACGGTTCTTCGGTGGAATCGAGTCTTGAGCCTAAATCTTAGGTTCCGAAGTCGAGACCTTACCACCAGGCCACCGCGGCCCATACCACTCAAGCAAAGTTCTCTTTTCTATAAATTAAGAAATAAGACATGTTGTAGCAGTTACAAAACTCGCATCTTCTTTATTGGATAATGGATGGCGGTGCCTCATAAACTATCCGATATGCCATCCCATAATACATTGCGCATTGCGAGTGTAATGGGAATGAGATGTGATGCTGCACTATTAAGCTGCGGGCGTGAATGTTTTGTTATGCCTTGTCATTGGGTTTGTTAAGTGTGTGAACGTGGTTTTTAAAGAATATTTAGTGAAAACATATATCATATTGCTTCCTGCACAGATCATAATAATCTACATCCCACCACAATGTAATTTTTTGAAGAATATGGAATTTCTTTTGCTTTTGACATTCGACAAATGTTTCAGACATTTCATTATAACCCTAGAACTTCAATGATTCAAAAAAACTGAAAGACATTGCTTGAAGGAACCATTTCAGTATTCTTTGTTCAAATACTATTCTATTGTTAAAAATATCAATTCTAATCTCATTGACAAATGTCTCAGACATTTCATTATGAGCCTAGAACTTCAAGGATTCAAAGAAACTGAAAGACAGTGCTTGAAGGAACCATTTCAGTATTCTTTGTTCAAATACTATTCTATTGTTAAAAAATATCAATTCTAATCTCGTTGACAAATGTCTCAGACATTTCATTATGAGCCTAGAACTTCAATGATTCAAAGAAACTGAAAGACTTTGCTTGAAGGAACCATTTCAGTATTCTTTGTTCAAATACTATTCTATTGTTAAAAATATCAATTCTAATCTCGTTGACAAATGTCTCAGACATTTCATTATGAGCCTAGAACTTCAGTGAACTGTTGAACTTTCAAATAAACTGAGAGACATTGCTTGAAAGAACCATTTCTGTATTCTTTATTAAAATTCTATTCTATTTTTAAAAATATCGATGCTAATAATCTCGTTACATATTTTCATACTAGATTGTATTTCTGGTGAGCAACTTAGCATGGAAATCTTACTTCGCTTCGCCTCCGGCCTCGTCCTTGGTGATGTCCACCCCGAAAGCTTGCATGGGACGGTCCCCGGCTTCCGGCTGAGGTTCTGGCGGAGCCGCTTCTATCGGCAGCGGGGGCGGTGCCTCTATGGGCATGGCGCTCGGTTTGCCCCAGATGTCCTGCTTCAGGTCTTCCACTTCCTCCTCTACAGGCTCCACCAGGGCCTGGCCTCCCATTAGAAGCAGAATCAAATGGAATAAACTCCTGCAAGAAAACGGCCAACGTTGTAGATATTATTGGGCAGCTGTATATAATATATAATACAGTAAAAGCTCTTTATTCGCGGGGTATATGTTCCATAAATATGCCGCGAATACAGAAACCGTAAATACGGAATGGTATTTTACATGGGATTATAGGACATACGCTCCTAGGTGACAAAATTTATATATATATATATATATATATATATAATTGAAGTTTTTGAACATTTTGATTAATTATCTTAAGGCTTGGGCAATGGTTTGAAGAATTTTGTTATTTTCTCTTGCTTGGCAGTTTTCAAAAGCTCTTAAAAAAGAATGATACGCAGCAGTCGCATTAGCCATTTGCCTTTTAAAAATAAGGCTTTGTTCCATAGACGTTGATAAAGAAATCGCAAAGCTCATTTGTCATTCACTAAGATTTCTCAAATGAAATGTTGTTGAAGCCTCTCCTTCAATGGACTGTGAATTTAACATTTCTTCCAAGTCGGTTTCAGTCTGATCTTCATCTTGCGATTCAAGCAATTCCTGAATGTCATTTGATTCTATCTGTTCGAACCCATCTCGTCCTATTCCATTCGCGATTTCGGCTATGTTTGCAGTTTGCATTTAACAACATGCTTTAGACAAAGTTGTAATAAGATCTATTTTACTTTTTTATTAGTCCATTGGACGGCATTGACATATTGGGCTGGAATCCTTTTATTCTGATGTATGTACTTATCAGATCCGCGAATAAAGAAATGTTTAGCCGCGAATGTAGGAATTGGGTCGCATTTTTTTAAATCCGCGAATAGTGAAAACGCGAATGAAGGAAGCTCGAATAAGAAGCTTTTACTGTAATGTATATAATAATAAAAAACACCACCTACCACAATGCAGATATATATTATATAATCTGCATTGTTGTGGGTGGTGTTCGTTCAGATTTTGGTGACGCCTTAATAAGTCATTAACAGCCACTAGACATTAGCGTACGTTTTTGCCAAATGATTAAGACCAGGATTTCAAAGAGTCGGCGTCCTGGCATAGGAGTAACGTATCTTCCCCATGATCTGGCCGTCTCGGGTTCGAATCCCGGTTCAGGCATGGTTGTTCTGTGTTCTAACTGTGAGGTGTATGAATGAGCCCCCTTGTAAGAAGGGACTGTGCAAGCGAATGTGTGGGTCACCTTTATTTGAGCTAAAAGTCAAACTTCTGCCCTCTGGGTGCTCAGGGGTCTTTACCCTCAGAAGCTACTGCATCCCCTTTCCGTGGAAACATGGACATGACATCATCATCACTGGACTTCAAACCCGAACATCGCAGGTTCTATCCGTCACAAAATTAGGTGATCTCGGACTATGAACGTTCAAACAGCTATCGTGGCGCCACTTACCACCTACCTTTGTATTGGCAGCAAACGCTACCAATACAAAGTCGTCAGATTCACTAGATACAGAAGCCCTCCCTTCGCTCACCATAACATTTGGCGCTATAAATAACCGTTCACCTCCTACCGTCTCACTGGTAGGGGAGTATTGTGATGACATCTGATTAAACCAGTGGTGACAGCCACTAGATTTTAGCTTGCGTTTTTGCCGAATGGTTAAGTTACTGGACCTCCAACCTGATAATCGCAGGCTCGATCCTTCACCATATGAATAGATCTCGAGATATCTTTTCGTAAAATAACCACTGACAAAAGCAATTGCTCGTGTCGTGCAGATGTTATCTGGCTTATGTACTTACCACCACATTACTCCACCTCCAGTGCGTCTGAGATGAGACGAAATATGTTCTCGCGTAAAGTGTTTTTGGTGCGCGGCGGACGATTTCATTGCGCCAAATATTATAGCGGGAGACGAACGTTTTTTATGGCGACTTTTGCTACCGGTAGAGGGCGCGACGAAGGTTGCTTTTGAAGGTTGAAATCTTATTGTCTGAGATCACCAATGTGGTAGGTGATATGGCTCAGAACAGAGCTCGGGACCTTTTAATAAGGAGCCTCGTAACGTAACCACTAGACGAAAGAAATTGCTCCAGTCGTTTAGATGTTATCTGGCTTATGAACTTACCACCACAGCATAATGTAATGCAAACTAGCAAATACAGATGGCACTCTGAAGCAGCTATCAAGGTAAATTATTGATCTCTGATTTATTCATTCATTGAAGATAATCCATCAGCGGTTACTATTGCTAAGTTTCATCAAAATTTACTACGAATTTTCCTATTTCTAAAAATATATTACATTTTCAAATAATTTTATTGTATTTAAAATATTTTATACCATAACTGACAATCGATCTAAAAAGCATAATTTTAAATTGTTTTTAGTTTTTTTTTCTTCGAACGTTGTCGGATACCTCAAACACAAATAATTTTTTTTTTGGTTACATGTTTTTAAAAAAATTTTACCTTAATGTTAAGCCTTTAATAGAAAATCATTCGTTTCTTACCTACTAGATGAATAAAAGGTCCATCCTGAATAAAAGAATGTATAAAACAAAAGGAAGAAAAAGCCTTTGACGAGCTCAGGGAATGTCTTGGTTTTCATAATAGCGATTTGCTTCTTAATGTTGGCTGGCGTGAGGTAAGACAGAACGCCGAAAACTTGGTTCTTCACGTAAGAGAGTCCTTTCTTAATGGGATCGAAAGCTGATCTGAAAATTGAAAACATTTTAGGATCTAGAAACATTTTATAAATGAATAAAAGTTAAACACACGGATAAAGTAAGGATATTCTTTTCTGTACATGGCTGACTGAAAAAGGTAGAAATTAATTTTCCTTCGTGTTATATAGCGTATTTTGACAAGGAAAAGATTGTTTACAGTGCCAATATATTATTAAGATTCTCATAGGGATTTCTGAACATGTGACTTTCAAAGCAGGGGAAACACAGGATCTATTAAAAAAGAATGTGCTTATTGACCATTTTTCTAACCCTTCCAGCTAAGCGTGTGGAAGTCGGCTTTTAGCTGTTACTGCAATTTTACAAAACGTCTCTTGGATTAATTAAGTAGAGAATATATATAATGTGAAATAAGAAGAAGCTAGTTTTGAAGGGGTCAGTTGGACTTACGGTGGCTCATCGTCGGACCCAGGGAATGGATAAGCCGTTGCACAGGTGGGGGTTTCTTCCTCGTCCTCCATGGAGATACTGCTGGCGTGTTGCATCTGTGAAAGGAAACAAACTCTTTTGTAGCCTTTGAAGATATCCATGATGTTTTTATTCATTTTACAGTTAAACAGTCAGATAAAGAGTAAGCAGATGACATTTTACATCAACAACTATGGACCTTGTAAATAGTTTTGCATCAAATAATGAATTTATAATAACAACGGGGAAAACGCTTGCATCGTTTAAGTGTCTGACATGTATTTTATTATTGTTCTTATAACATTGATGAATATTATAAGAATTCATTGCCTTTCTTATAGTTCAAATTATAAATTATTGTTTTATATTTTTCTTTAAAATATTTCTTAAAATAATCTAGATTAAATTTATCATAACAATGCATATTTGAGATAAAAATTAGTTAAACCGTAAAAGGTAGTTTTTTAATGTACCAACGGTGCTCGTCCAATTGTTATGAAACTTAGAATACTTATTACTTGTACGTATTTAAACTTACTAAAACTTATTACTGGTACTTACTGAAGAAGGACAAAATAAAAAAGATTGACAATCCTAATATCTTGAATGATAAAGTTTCAAAAAATGGAATTAATATTATTTACACTTCTGCTTTTATATATCACTCAATTTCAACGAATGTTTTCATTTCCGATACAAAAATAAATATTCTTTCTATCATTCCTAATTAAACAAGACACTTTTTTTTAAATTTAAAACGTTATTACTAAAATAACTTTTTCTGCGACAGCAATGAGCCGGGTACCAGCTAGTACTCTATTATTTTATGCCAAAAGTTGCTTACCTCAAAAATGGCGTCTTCACAGAAATTGACGAATGACTCCAACTTTCCTTTGTCACCTCCTTCAGTGACTATAGAGTAGAAGAAGGCCCTCTTGGATTCCTTTAGAAGAAAACAATTAATATTTCAGATTTACGATAAAAAATCTTAAAATCAACTAGTGTATTTTATACCTTTTCAGATGTTGATTAATGAAAAAAATGATACCATCATATACAGTTTTATCATAAGTTACATATCAATGAAGTACAATTCTTGTGTATTTAAAAGTAACCAGATTTAAATTTCGACATTGCATGAAAGTTATTTTATCAAGTTTTTAACATTTAATAAGGAAATATTTGCCTACTTTTTCCACCTTAAAGTTATCAAATTTATAACTTTTAAGAAATAACTTTAAGAATTCTTGCAGCTTTAGTTAAGTGTAAGAATTTAGAATTTAATAAACGAAAAAAATGCAGTTATATAAAATTTTCTTAAATTTATATTGCTTGAATATGAGTTTCACTGATTGAAAAATAGGAAACTTAGTAAATAGAATATTTGTTAAAATATAATTCCATTGATATCGTTACAAATTATTCATAACTAAGCAATTTTTTGGCCTGTAAACTAAATAAATTCTTAATTAACTTATTGTAAGTATATTTACAGAGAAATTTCTGTATTCTATGAAATCAATCAGTCAAGGATTCATCGATTTCAATAAATCTTTAATTTATTTTTTGATCAAGGATTTATCAATAAATCTTTGATCTGATTTCAATCAATCATCAATAAAATCATAAGTGGATCAATAAATCCTTGATCCATTTTAATAAAATCAAAATATATTGTTATATTTTACAAATAGTGTTCTTAAAAATAAATATTGTGAATTAGTAAATAAAATTTTAAAAAGTAACAAAGGTGGTAGAAATATGTTGAAAATGTAAAGCTTTATTAATTTCAGCGAGATATGAAGCTAAATGTGCTGGAAACACACACACACATATATATATGTGTGTGTGTGTGTGTGTGTGTGTGTGTGTGTGTGTGTGTGTGTGTGTGTGTGTGTGTGTGTGTGTGTGTGTGTGTGTGTGTGTGTGTGTGTGTTTAAATCTGTCTGTCTGTCACCTTGATTTGAGGCTTTTCCCATTGGTCTATAGTGCTCTCCTTAATTTCGAAGTAAACCCTCTCAATTCGGTTGGCACCACCTGAATAAAAATAAGAGAAATTAATAATCACGAAGAAGTGAATAAAAACATATTTGTTTATCTTTATGAGATAAACAGGAAAATATACTCAAAATTTTACATAAATGATTTAATTTTAGTGCACAGAATTCATCTTTCTTCAGGGCAATGATAAGAGAAAATGTAAATGTCTACTGGAAAAATTGTCTTTTGGAAAATTGTCAAGCTAAATTGTGTCATGGCTATTTAACTGCAAGTGAAAATTATAATTTTTTTAAATGCTTTATTAATATTGCTGTAATTTTTATTTACTTGAATCAAAATCCTTTAAGGAATTTTATCCCAATAATCCTATTCAAATCATAGTACATTTTTTGAAATTCCAAGTTTACACCAATTAACACATTAAACGCGGGAGTTGTAGATTTGATCCTCGTTACCTAGCATCCTTTCGTCAAGATCCCCCGCCTTTAATGTGTTAACACAATAAGATTGAAACAAGAAATTCACAATTATCCAGGGAATAATGTGGTGCGACAACTTCGGATTCGCAAAATATTTTTTAAAAAGTATGTAAATTAGTCGAATATTCTTTGGAAATTTTTTAAATTTATTATAGGATACCTACACTTATAATTATGCCTTAATGGATAATAGAAGTCTGCAGATTGCAGAATTTCTTTACAAAAAAAATTAAATAAAAATCGATTTCTTTTTTTATGTGTATTAAAGAAACTCGTTTTTTGTTTGTTATTTTACACACATCTTACATTTTTTGTTTGTTATTTTACATACATCTTACATTTTTTGTTTATTTCACAACAATTTCGGATAACAAATGGCGATTATAGATTTTGCTGTAGTTATATCCCTATTCAGAGATAGAGAAAATATGTTCATGATGAAATTTCAAAATTACATATAAAGAAAATTTTAGATTAACTTCAGTTAATAATTTTAAAAATTCAGGTTGTGCAAATTTTTGATGATTCAGTCGAATATTCTTCCGAACTTTTTAAAATTTATTATAGGAGACCTACACATACAATTATGTCTTAATAGATAACAGAAGTCTGGAGAATAGCTTTTTTACAGAAAAAAAAGTCGATTGCTTTTGTTTATATGTTAATGCGACTCATTTTTTTTGTTTGTTAATGAACTTATTTCACAACAATTTCGAATAACGAACGACGGATGCAGATTTTGCTGTAGTTATTTCCATATTCATGATAAACTTTCAAAATTACATAAAAAGAAAATTTTACATTAACTTCAGTTAATAATAAAAAAAATCAGGTTGTACATTTATTTAATAATTCAGTCGAATATTCTTCCTAATTTTTAAAAACTTTATTACAGGATACTTACACATTTAATTATGCCTTAATAGATAAAAGGCTAGTCTTCAGACTTCTATTAACAAAAGAAAATTAGTCAATCGCTTTTGTTTATATGTATAAAATTGACCCTTTTTTTATTAATAAACTTATTTCACAAAAATTTCGGAAACTGGTGCAAATTTTTAATGATTAATTATACAATACCTAAAATTTCTATCCTTCCTAAGAATGGTTCGAAATAGTTCAGTACACTGCTAGCAGTTTCCAAGAAGCGAGACAACCTAAAATACAAAATTAATTTTTAGTTAACCCCATAAATTAGTAATTCAATCTAATTTAAACTGTTGTATGACGAATTTTAAATAAAGATCTCACCTTGGATCATTGGGCATGTGTTCGGACAGATTGGTGAGAAGAACTGCCAAGTTGAAACCTATAAAACGAATAAATGAAATGAATTATTTTAACTTTCAAGCTATGTAAATTTTTCAATCTATACTAATATGTAAAGTGAAAGCTTGGATGGATGTTTGTTTCTCAATCACACCAGAATGGCTGAACAGAACTGGATGAAATTTAGCACAAAGATAGATTAGAGTCAGGAATAGGTTAACTTTTATTCCCGTTCATTGAGTGTTTAGTTTTTGATTCATTAAAAACTAACTTTCGAACCAAAAGGTTGAGGCCAAATCCCGCCAAAGATGAGTAAGGCTCCAGTTTTTCCTCCCCAAAAGAGTTGAGGTTAGGCTTAGAAGAGTTTTGGTCGATTATTTCAAACGATTCTGTTTATTTTCTTTGTGTTTGATGCATTTAAAATCAAATGTTGTTAATGAGTCGATCTTTTGGATTCATTCTGAAGTACTTTTAAATTTTTTAAAAAAAGGGGAAAAAATTTCTAATCTGCATTGCGTTATTCCAACTGGCGTAGAAAGTCAGATATGTGCGTTACGCCAACTGACGTTGAAAATTCACGTGTGATTGTTGGCAACTGTGTTTTCATTTAAATTAAAAGTTAAAAAATTATGTATATAATACTGTTGTAGTTATATCAAGCTCGATCAATAAATAAAATGGATTTGACCGAACTTGATTTGCTGTTTTGTTTTATTTTGAGTATACAAAGTAAATAAATTGTTTTTACGTTATGTTTATTATTATTTTTTTGTCATTATTTGATAGTTTCTCGTACATATACATCAAAATTTCCATGCGAACAGAATCGCGGGTAATAGCAAGTATATATATATATATATATATATATGCAAGAAATAAATCTTCCAATGCAATTTTACAAAGAAAATGATCAAAGTGAAATTCTTGATATTGATACTTGCCGATATCTTTAGCTGGATTATGGAATCTTTCAGTAAATTCTCTGTAATCAATCAAGCCATCGTGATTTGGCTCGCAGCATCCCATCAAATACTGAATTTCTTCACTTTAAGATGTAAAAATGTGGAATTAAATTGAGCAAAACATATTTTTATTAATAAAATCTGGACTTTAAAGGTAGTTTTCATACAGAGTTTTAACGTTACTTACGCAGTGTAAATCTTTTGCTGTTCCATGGCTTTCTGGAAATCTTTGGGGGAGATCCATCCAGTGTTTTTGGAATCAATTTCCTAAAATATTTTATTTTGGGTCAAATAAAATATCAGAGCTATGATGAAGCTAACAAAATGAATACGATTGTGTTAGGTTGCTCGGAACGTAATTTTATTTTTTTCTTGCAAATCAAAAATGATTTTCTTATAGGGAATAAATACTTTATTTAATTATATATTGTACATTCTGGCCTAATACCGTTTTGCTCTCTCTCCAGCCATAGAATGACTATAGGCTATTAAAATTTTTTGTTCTTTGCTCGCAAAAAAGAAAACCCTTATTAAATTATTTTTGACATTCCTTTGAAATTCTTCCAAATATATGAAGAGATTTAATTAACGGCCATTACCATTCCATATTTTGTTTTATTTTATTATAATAGATGGCACCATGGATTCTATTAAAGGTATCATTGATCCAAAGTCTAAGACGCGTGCCGTCAAGTTTTAGAAAAGCGAGCTGTGAGCATTCGCTCAGCAGACAGTGACAGAGAGTGGGTCATTCGTCTCGATACCATGATTATTTAATACGCTACGATGGCACATAGTTTTGCCATGGGATATTTGATTAGGCTTCCCCCTCCGTATAATCCAAATATTAAACTTTTATCTCTAATGTAAATAGCTTTCCCTGTCCTAACTGTTAATGCCTTTTTTAAAAAATATTCTTTGCTACAAATAAATTTTACTTTTTTTATTTAAAAGCTTCGTCTCTTTCATCAGTAACCCTAGACACTGATCTGAACGGGCATTTTGTCCCATCCATTCCTACATATATAACTTGGGCTTTTTTTTGATGAATTTAGGCCTTTGAAGTATTTAGAGCTGGTTCATCATTATTTCGCCTTTTTTAAAAAACTCCGAGATCTCTTGCGAGTTACATTGTTGTAAATAACCCATTTCTATTTCCCAGTGATAATACACTTCAAAAATTGATTATTTTCTAGACGTGTGAGAAACGTATCACAGACGTTGATGCAACGGTATAAATTTCTTTCCATGAGAACATGAGGACCTCATATACCGAGAGCTGATTTAAATCTTGTAGTTTCAAATGATCACGAATGGTGGAATTCGGTAAATTTAATCTCTCAATGATCTCACGAGTTGTTTTTCGCCGGTTTGCATCATTGACGCTTTTATTGTGTATTCCAGAATGTAGTGCATATTCAACATCGAAATTACCGGAATTTGCAAACAGGTTTTGGCACTTTTTCTACATACATCAAATAATTTTTTTCTTCTCTGAGCAGTACTTTTATCATTCTGAATAGTAAAAAAAGTAAAATATGGATAAAATGCTGCTTTTTTATTCCCATATTTCAATCAAAAACTATTGTGTAGAATCAAGCGAACTTTTCACAAGCAAAACTTGCTATATCAAAATATATTATAATGATTATGCGACCCGGCATTCTGGTTCAGAGGTAGAGCGTCTTCCCCGTGATCTGGGAGTCCCGTATTAGAGTCCTGGTCCTGGCACGGTTATTCCTCCCCCTTTGTCCTTTCTGTGAGGTGTGTGAAAGAGAGATCCCCCTCCCTCTTCCTGTAAAAACGGGTTCAGCAGCGAGTGTGTGAATGTCGTCTTCATCTGAGCTAGAAGTCAAGACTTCTGCCCTCGCGTGCTGACTGGTCTTCACCATCAGAAGCTACTGCATCCCCCTTTCACGGACACGACATCAGCATCATGATTATGCGACTTAAGCGTAAAGTTAGCTATGAAAAAATATAATTTCCCCTGTTGGGAAAAAAAGCAGTTACTTTCCGAACAACCTAATAGTTAGAAATTGTTATTGTTGTTTTGAAATATGTTTATCTCGTTTTAAATGTGTTGAAAAATAATTAACCCAATTTTGAGTTTTAAATGTTTTGAGAGTAACAATCTGTGCCAGTTAAATATGCTTTTAGTCAGAAGGATAATAGCAATGTCATTTCATCATGTGAAACCATAAAGATATTGCAAAAAATATGAAAGCTAAAACTTATGTAGTTTAAAGGATCTCCTTTCTTATTATGAATAAAAAATATTTTTAAAACAATATTTTTCAATACTTTAAAAATTTCATTTTTCATTTTAACTATTAAACATCTAAGACCATTAGATTATAACAGTTCAAAGAGAAATTCTTATTTCATTAATCGCACTTTCAGCAATTTATAGCTTTTACATTGAAAATGAAGAATGACGTTTGGATAAAACTGATAATACCAAACACAATAATAGAACAATTCATGAAAAAAGTTTTTAAACGAATGAAATTTAACAATAAATTTTAAGTGAATAAAATTAAGTTTCTGCTTTCTTTCTATTTCTTTCAGATTATACTTGTTATCTTTTCAACATAATATTTAAATAAATACAGCAATATCATACATATCAATCATATAATATTAAATTGAATTAAACTTTATTATAATTTGAGTAGTTATTTTTAAACATTTTCACAATTGATTCGTATACAAAATCCGATGATTGCGAAATTAATATTGGTCTCTGTTACTTTAAATGAGTTTAATATAAGCTTATTTTATAACTATGAATACACTTTTGTTTCATAAATATAAAAAAAATGCATAATTCAAGATATATAATTTTACAAAAAGGACTCATAAAAAATCGACGAAATTTTATATTACACACAAAACTTATTAGAATAAGAAAATACAGAAATATTTTATGATGGAGATGCAATATTATTATAATCTGAAATACAGTAAATTACCGAGTATCCGGCTAATTTCACAGAAGGGCAGGCTGGATAAGAAAAAAGCTGGATAGGCCAGATTTTTTTTGAATTCATTTCTTTGCCAACATTACTACAAAACAAAGTCTTCATGCTAAAACTGCTCTATTATAATATGCCTTTTCTCACTACTTATTGAGTATTACATCCACCATTTATCTCAAGCCACATAATTTGTGAACAGGACACAATCCGATGAACCATAAAATCATTTACCGGTACGTTTTGAGTTTAAATGGAATGGTAGTACTGAGTACTATACTGATAATTTATATAAGTTATATTATAACTCTGTACTAGTAGTTTATATTCTATATGAACTCAGAACTATATGTTTCAAAAATTTGTAATATAAAAAGTAAAACGAAATAACCCGTTCATATTTTAACCTAATCTTCAGGGTAGTACACTTAAAATATCATTCTTATCATTTTATGAATGATGTACGTACAATGCAGTTATAAACAGGAACAACGGCAACATCAATTTATGAAAAGTGTACGTACGATGCATTTATAAACAGGAAAAACGGCAACAATTATCAATCTATGAATAATGTACGTATAATGCTGTTATAAACAGGAAAAACGGCAAGAATCGTGGTCCGTTACACATGGACGAAATAATGAATAACGAGCAGAAAGTTGCTGTTTTCCTGTTACAATATCTATTTTGCCCACGACATATAAGATGATAGTAGCAGATCGCCCTTTTCCAATGTTTTGGCAACGTTGCCAATCCAATTAATTACGATAAAAGTAAACTAAGTCGGATAGTACGGAAGCTGGATAGCCGCGAAACGGATACTCGGGAGTGTACTGGTGGAGTTCATATATATTTGGCAAATCAATGCATCAATATACTCATTTGGGGATTTCAAAATAAGAAAGGCACACACATTCCTATAATAATTTTATTCATTTGCTAGATCCACGAAAAACGGATATTAATGAAAATTTTATTGCGTAATATAAGAATTAATCCTTCCCTTTCAAAAACTTGCTTAGAATTGATCTTCATATTAATACACATCACTGACATTATTTTGTGCAAACATGGAAGCTCTTAAAGTTTTATAGACTTTACCTGGAAAGTTGCCGACGATGTGAGTTCTTTAAGTTTCAGGAACATATCGAAGAATTTGAGGATGAGCTGTAGACGAGATTTAGAAGATAACATTTGAAAGCAAAGGTTTTTTATTTAAATCCATTTTGAATGGATTGCATAAATAGAACACGACCATTTGGATCATTGCTGTACAATTAGAAAGCAACGTTTAATGGAAGTTCCATCAAACATTGCATTTCATTTCATTGTTTTTCACTAATTATTCCGAACAGCAATTCCAGTGACCGTGTTAATCCGTCAAGGTGTGGTGGCAGCTTTGAGTTAGTTTGTCAGGTTAGTCGCAGGTGGGTTTGTGTGCACCGTGAACTACAAAGAGGTGAGTACATATACTAACGACTACCTACCAATATTACAGAGGAACTGATGAGATCTGGCAGCTTGAGGAACATGTTGAAGAAGCTAAGTATAATCTGTGAAGGCACGATGCGCAAAGTACGTGTTAGTACAACAAGAAGACAAAGAAATAACTAATTGAAAGTACTAAAAAAATGCATACTTTTGCACAGAGTTTTTTGCACATTCAAAATTTTCACTCACTTTAAAATTCATAATATATATATATATGAAAAAAATGCAGTTTATCCCAAAAAGATTATTGAATTTTGCATGCTAACTAAACATTTAATTATATATTCTGTAGGGTTTGGAGACAGTGAGAACCAACTTCAGTGTTAGGATTCGTAGCAGAAAAACAAGACCACCAGACATAAGTGAGCTCTCCAGTTTGGAAGTTATTATATGGTTTATAAAGCCACGCCACATTACCCACTCCCTCCAGAGAGTCGAATGAGAAAGGAGCGATATTTTTTCTTGTTTTTCGCTGTTAAGTGGTTATATATTGTCTATTGAATCTAAGGCCCCTTATCCATTTTTATTGGCTTATTTATCTGCTGGATTTATCTATTTGTTGATTATTTATCAATTTTATTTATTTATTTTGTTTACTTTTATTTTTCATTATTTTTGCTGCTGGTAGACGGCGCGCCATCAGGTGTGCGAAGGATGCGCATTTTTTGTCTGGAGGTTGTTGTTTGGCTTATAAAGCTACACCACAGTTCTATTAATTGCTAACCACTTTTGAGTTAATCCACAGGAAGTTGGTCTGTTGGAAGTTAAATTTAATTAAATTGTTATCTCTCTTCTGAAGAAAGAAGAGCTGTTTTGTGAAGAACATCGTTTTGTGCTATAGACAGATGAAGAGAAAAAAAGCCTGACGATAGCAAGATTGGAAAACCGTATGAAAGAATTTTGTGATTAAGTGGATGAAAAGATAAATAGAACAATTTTTCAACGATTAGTAATTACTACTAAAATGATAAATCGTTTCTGGTGCATAAGTTTACAAATATTTTTGTTTGTTTACTATTTTAATAGAGCATAAATTTTTGTATTAATGCTTACAAAATAATTCATAACCAGGAAAATGCATCAGACTTCATGTTAAATTAATTAGAATTAAAAAAGTACGGCTATAAACATTTTGGAATGTCTAAAGAAATTAACACGAAATATTTGTTAGATAGTATTGTATGTTATTTGTGAATGATATGTACGCAATAATGCTCAATAATAATAAATATGTTAGTAAAACACATGATAATTTTATAAATAAAACTTTCATTTTAAATGTTTAAAAACTGCCATTTTTTTCATGTAAGCTAGAGAGTCTTTCAAAGTTTCAAAATATATAAGCTGAAGTAATTTTAATTAAACGTTTCTTATGTAAAATTATCAAATGCGTTTTCTTACATAATTGAATGATACCAAAAAACCCTGTTCAAAAATTGGAAACAGGAAAAAATTTGAAATCATGCATCAAAAAATAAAATACTATTTTCAATTTTGAAAAATATCTAATCAATTTTGTATATCCTTCAAAAACTTAGAAAAAAAAGAAATGTGCAAAAGACCATGTAAAAAGATCTAACACAGAAATACATGACTGAAGAGAAAACAGGGTACTAAAACTACGTTTAGTTTGCACTAGAATACAAAGCATGCAGAACTAACTAGGAAAGATACAGGACTACACCTTGACTTGAAAATTACATATCAAATAAATCACTTCAAGATTTTAGTCATTATCAGTGGTCCATTTCTTTTCTTTTTAGAATGTTGACACTAATATGACTCCTGTAAATCACTTCAAAAATTTTGTAGCACTTTGCTGTAGTCTTATCACATTACAGATATATAAAGAATGCACATCATCAAATGAAAGCATATGAAAATGACTATTATATAAAATTCGTAGTTGTTTGATACATATTTAATATATGTATCAAACATAAGATACCAGTAGTATCAACATACTAATTTTAGACATATCAAGCAATTACATCAAATTAAGTTACAAAATTTATAAATAACAATTACTAAATCAGCATCTATTTTGGAAGAAATCAGAATAGAATTATAAAAAAATATTTATTGTCAATAAAAATATTAACTATAATCATTCATAACGATTATCAAAATTTTGAATAAAGCAATGCAAAAAATATATAAACAATAAATTAATAATTATAAAATATGCAATAGCAAAATACAAAAGCAATACATTTCAAAATTCAATGTCAGTTATGTATGATAGAAAATAAAGAGATATTAATCAGAAGTATATTTTACTTTGCACTCGGATGACTCTTTTAAAGCACCATTCAAAAAGGTGAAAAATTTTGAATTTTTAAAAAAAAATTTGATTGTTAAAAATTTCTGCAGAGTGGCAAGAAGATATATATTAATTTTTGGATAAGTATTACAGATACAAGTAGTAAACGAGTATTAGATGAATAAATCATATGTCGAATAATTTTCTGAAAGCAAAGAATTAATGTTTTCCTATGCAATGCAGTTATTAAATTAACTTATCAAATAATCCAATAAAAGTTGTTTAGGATAAATCGTAAACTTCGGCAAAATTGTTATATTGTTATTTTTACGTGACTATATTAAAAATTCGTTCTATTGCAAAACTTGAATTGTTTTTAATTTAATAGTCTTGATTTTTAAACAGCATTTTTCATTAAACCGTTAGAATTTTTTAGAAACCACTCGGTAATTTTTGGGAACTTACTTTTATTTTTATATTTGCATTTGCATACATTTTAATGCTATTTTACATTTTTAGATGTTATTTTCACAAATTCTAATCTTTAGTAGTGTTTTCTTGCGAAAAACCTCACCTTAAAATCAAATGCATATTTTTTTATATTTGAAAAAATTATTTCATAAATATTTAAACTAAAAATTGGTCTATTTTATACCTTTTTTAGCATTTTTTTTTTTTCAATTTTCAAAAAGCATTTTGCTACTTCATTGCTATATTTTGGTATCATAGACGTGTTTCAGTTTTTTATGCAAATGCATGGAATGGAAAAAAACTTGGCTATGGATTTATTTCACCATCTTAATGGCCCAAAAATATCGGTTAATTTTTTTTAAAAAGGAATAAACAAAAAAAATCTTACATTTTTTGTTACACTCAAATATGTATTTATTTATTACTTTGTATTGCATATTTTCTATTAGGTGTCATTTTCTAAACAGTCCTATTTATAATCTCTCGGTAAATGTAATTTACTGTTAAATTTAAAAGTTGCTTATTGTTTGGGAATTTCATTAACAGGATTTAAGAGCAATAGCAAGATGCAAAAAGATAAAAGAAACAGACTAGAATATATATAAAAATATAAATAATATATAAAAATAATTCAATGTTTCTAACATTTAATTCATAAGATGGTTTATATATACAGAGTGTAGCAGCAAAAAAATCTTCGAAAGAAAAGAAAGAAAAACTTCGAAACGTCCATCACATATGTTTCCATCTTCATTCTCTAAAGTAATACATTTTTTTCTCGTGTTTAGTAAAATTTTGAATGTATGGGTAGCTTCCTTCGTACAAAATAAAATAAAACCAGATATGCAGTTCTTTACTTTCTAGTATATGAAAAATGACATTATAGAAAAAGCTTGTTGCACCAATGCATTAAATAAACACCAATGTTTGCTTCCCAATGTAACAATCCCCGTTTGTTTTTCCCCGTCATTTGCTATTTTTAAATCATTAATTCTTACAACGCTGCTGCACTCTGTATTATATAACAGGCAAAAAGAGCAAGAATGGATCAGTGGCGTAACGAGGGTTGGTAACATGATATAAAGTGTACCAGTTTTGGTACTGGACCCAAATTAGGGATACTGAAAACAAAATTTATGAATTTATGTTATTTACAATCGGGTGTATATGAATCAGATCAATAAAATGACAAAAAAAATGTTATGCAAAGAAAGTTATTCACCCTCGATATGCCACTCTTATATAATCAGATAATGAACCACTGATTGCGAAGAAAGAATCATTACATTCTGTCTAAATGAACTTAGTATGGGGATTTTAATTCGTACCTCTACATTGCTGGCGGATTCTACGAGTGTGTCCACCATCTGTTTTCCGATGGTGCCGTTCATGACATTACCTGAAATTAAAAATAATTAATTATCTACATTAAATTTGGACTATAGGCTATTAAAAAAAATTCGATTTTCAAAGATGAAGAGGATAACCTAAAAAACAACTATAAATATAAATTTTCTCGAACTTTGAAGGTAAATAAATGTTGAAAAATAAATAAGGGGGGGTACCATTGTACTTTCAAGGTGACCACAAATTTAAATATTGAAAAAAAAATTGTATTTCAAAATAAATGAAAATTTTTCAGATTTCTGTAAGAGAAAAAATAAAAACTTAAAAAATAGTACATTATAAAAAATTAAAACTTTTTAAAAATACAACATAATCAATGATAGGTTTTTAATTTAAATTTTAAATTTTTAACTTGTTCGAGTCCGAAACAATTTTTAGTTTCGTTTCTAAATTTTTAATTTCGTTTACTTAATTATATTAGGTTAGATTTGCTTCATAAATATGTTTTATTTCATTTAGATTTTATTTTTGTTTACTTTTTGTTGTTTAATTCCGAATTAAATTTTAATTTTGATTCCGACATAATCAGTTTCGGTTTAATTTTTGATGACTCTGGAAATGGGTTTTAAATATTTAATGCTGTTATGGTTGTTTACTTATATATATACATATAATCTTACCTTCAAGCATACTGAGCATCATGATAACCATTTCTTTTTGTAGTTCCAGCAGTTCTTTGAGAAGGTCTAGTTGACTGGCATTCTAGAAAAATAATAATATAAAGGCAAAATATGTTTATTGATTACTGAATCAACACAAAAAACCTTCAGGATTTTTAAATTAATACAGAGCTTGGACAAATGACTCAACATAAATTTCACTTATGCCAAAAGTTAAAACTCTTAACACTCTCATTTCCGTTTCATATTGGCATGCATTATACTTTTTATAATTATGGGCATTATTTATTAATATTCTTCTTGAATGTTTTCAGATATATTTTTTTAATATCATAATGTTTTTAGGTTTTGACTTAATTTTTAAAAATTTGTTAATTGTGAATGCAAAAATCATTCAAACTGCTCAAGGAGTTGAAGTAACGCTATGTCAAATAATTAATTTTATGCTAATGGTTTGGATGTTCCATCTAAAACTATTAAAACTGGCAAGTAGTTGCTATTTTGGCAGTCAGCAATTATTATGAAATTTTTTTAAAAAGATTTCGATTGTTTTGAAAAATTGAAAGGAACTTTTTAACTTTTTTCCTTCAATACCTTCTGAACCATGTAAAATTGCTGCGTCATCAATTTTGCACTACTGTAAGTCATCTAACTGACCTCCGACCCGCCCGAAGGCTCACAGGTACACCACGTAAAACTGAATGACCAGATCGCCGCTACAGCAACTCTGGCTGGAACTGTGGTTGAGTCCTAATGGCCATCACCGGCCACAGCACAACCCTCCCTGTAGGGAGTACGTCCCCTCATTGATGAGAGGGTCAGTGCCCCCACTTATTATTGTGTCCACCGGGTTAGTGAGATCCAACCACCATACCGGAAGCATCTCATTCTCATTTCCTGGTGTCCCCTCGGGGTGGGGGTCAGGCACTACAGTTAACAAAAAATCAGCTTTCCATCAATACTTATTTTAGTTTTAGTGCTTTTAAAATTAAATATGCAATGACTGATACAGTACATTTTACAATTAATTCGTTCATAAAATGCTTAGTCGTTTGTTTAGAACAGAAAACCTGCTTTTACAGCGTAATCTTCAATTCAAATAAATAAATAAATTTATAATTTAAAAATATTGAATTTTCAAGACATGTTTACTTACATATATTTCAAATTTCATGAAATTATCCCCCATCTTGTATTATTTTCATATTCTTTTATGATCTTATAAATTTTATTTAGGAATAATGGAGAATTAATATAATAAAAATGCAGATGATAAACTAATAACTATATATAATAAATGCCATTTAACTTAGTATCATTCTATTGATGTGAAGTTATGAACATAAGGTTCGAATATATTTTGTTTTTAATATAATATGCATAATAATTGATATATTGCATCTGTCAGTCATTGCCATACAAATTGTGACGCGCATGATTAAAAATTATGAAAAATACTCTAAAGGTAAATCTTGGACCTCGGGTCTATCTAATTTCTTATGTAATAGATGTTCCTTAAATAACTTAAAATTTTAATTCGATTTAAGTAAAAATTTATCTAAGGTTAATATTTCGCCTACTGAATTTTAATTGAAAAAAAATCTTGTTCATTGTTCTACATAACACTAAAAAAATTCTTCATCATTTTTTTCCAAATTTTAATAACTTTTGAAAAATATTTTTAAGTATATTTTAAAATAATACCTCTTATTATTTTAATTATTAGATTATAATTACACCTGGAATAGATGTAAATGTAATCCAATTTAATACATCTTTTACATCATAACGGCTACAATATAATTAAGAATTAATTTTAGAAATAAAACAGAAATCTACGAATCAAGCCTAAAATGTTATTAAGTCACAAAGTTGCGTGTAGAGATTCGTATCTCCATTCTTTTCCATCCTAAAGTATGGTGATTAGCAACCCAACTTATCATCAAATTTTGAAATAATACTTATTATTATTTTTATAATTCGATTATAATTACACCTATTTCTCTAGCATTTAATACAACTTTTGCATCATAACGGCTACAATATAATTAAGAATTAATTTTAGAAATAAAATAGAAATCAAGCCTAAAATATTGTCATGTCACATAGTTTCGAGTAGAGATTCGAATCTCCATTCTTCCGCATCCTAAAGTACGATGATTAGCAGCCCAAAACTCACCTTGGATAATTTGTCTTGCATGTGCGCAAACAAGAAAAGGAAACCGCCCACAGCATCCCATAGCCTACTGTGCGCCAGTGCTTGCTGATTCAGAGAGCAAGGACCCTGAAAAGGACAACATTTCAAGAAGTTTAATAACAAATGGAAATTTTGAAGCAGACACTGAGTGAAATGATATTTTCAAACATGTACTGAAAAGCAAACACTGTTTTGAATGGTATTTTGAGACAAAGAATAAAAATCTGAATAATTTTAATTTTATAGTATTTCTCTAACTATAGACATATTATCGATCTATATAAATAAAAATGAATGTTTGTCTGTATGTCTCTTATGCCTTCTTAAACCTTTCATCCGATTGCGAAGAAACTTAGTCAGCTAATTGTTTACACCTACGGTATGCTTATAGAAATAGTACAATTATCTAAATTTTTTTTAAAAATCTAATCTTAACTGCATTTATTTACCAATGAATTAATCCCTAAATAACTTACCGAGCAGACAATCGATTGTAAAGAAATACTAAATCGAAGTTAAAGCTTAAGATTTTGTAGCTATAGTGAGCAAATGTCATGCAAGTCATTCAGTAACTTTATTACAGATTATGCTAGAACATTTTGGGGAGATCAACACTGGGGGTTTTAAATTTTAATTGAATTTTAGCATTTATCGTAGTAACTACCAAAAATATTGTGGTACAAATAATTTTGCGCCATCTTAATTTTCAAAAATTATCTTATGAACTGTATTAACAATTTTGTAGTGTAATACTATTTTAACGATTTTATGGTACAAATATATTTTCTATGTTTAATCAATTTTAAAATCGATATCGCGAGATTTAATAAATGGTTTCTTTCATTACCATTCTGATAGAATATCAAGTTTAGCAATTCTAAAAAAATACACAAATCTAATATATAAAATGTTTTGTTGCTCGTTCATATTCGTTTGTTCGAATTTTATATATTGTCGTACCATTCATCCTATTTCGATAAAATAGATTGATAGCATTTAATATCTTTTTCGGCGGCAGCAATACGCCAGGTACCAGCTAGTTATCATATAAAATAGGTTTAACACTGGAGTCAGATTTTAATTAATTATTAAATAAATAATTTCTGATGTATTTAATTAACAATTAAAAATATTATTCAGTTTGGAAGTTGTTTTTTAAGACAGTTGTGAGATTCGGAATTCAAAAATTATCTTATTCTTACCTGGATAACCTCAGTTAAGGTGTTAAATACTTGTTTGGCGACTGTGATGGCTTTGCAGAAGTTGTCTTTACCCTGTGAAATAAAACAAGATTATAATTATGTACAAATATTATATAGATGTTAAGTTGTTTTTAAATATAATTTAAATCTTAATTACTTGTATAGTTTTTATCGTAAATTAGCCCATGTTTTAAAATTTTCCCTCTTTTTAATCTTAAAAATCCCTCTTAAATATCCCTCTTTTTTATTTAATTATTTCTTACATGAGCTTAAAATAGATAAAAGTCCCTAACATCAATGAATTGCTTTCAAAGACTTGTAAGATTCCCTTTATTAAATCAACACATGTAAAAAAAAATCCATATCAGAATTTATTTGTAAAATCATTAAAAGGAAAAATTTGTCATTTTTCTTTTGCCTTCTGGTGCGAAAAGAGAGTTCCGCTTTAGTCCTTTTATACAAATTATACTTCCAGTGGAAAAATGAATTGAAGTTAAGTTCTAAATAATTTGGGACGCGTATCTATAAAATTTATACTACATACCTAACTATAATTGTACAAATACATAAAAGTATCTATTCATGAAAATGAAATGGAAAATGCTTTTGATATAATTACGAAGTGGATATAGTTATCAGTTTGAAATTATATATTTTAACTTATAATTAATATTCTTATACAATTTTAGAAATTATTTGATTATATTTGATGACTTTGAGCTCACTATTACAAGTAGAAGATAAGTTTATAAAAATAATTTTTCAAAACAGAAACATTTCCAATTCATTGCAAATATTTCATAAAAGGGATTAATAAAATTTATAGTTGGAATTTTTTATTTTATTTCTGATCACATCTTTATCTAAAAATGTGCATTTGAGAATTCCCTGTCAATGGCATGCTTTTAATTAATTATTCTTTGATTAAATATATTTATATTATTTATGCATTTCAAATAAAATAACTTTAATAAATATAAAAGAACATTCAAATAAAAAGTTAATAATGCATATTTTTTTAACTAAAATCATTTTGAATGATTAACAAAAAATATTATACTTACTGGCTGATCGATTATATCCTTGCTCGAGTAGTACCAATAGAAATCCATGATACTTTCCTGAAATTATAACAAATTTATATTTCATTTATTTGAAAAAAAAGAAAGTTTTAATTTACTTAATATTGAATAAAGTTTCACATACGACCACTTTTTTTCAATTTAATCTTTTAATAGTTGGTTTAAAGTTGAAAAAAATTAAAACAACGTCTTTAATAATGTTGAATAAATAATTTTAAAAAATTTGAAGAAAAAAACTTTTAATTTTTCACTTATAATTTTAAAATTTTGTAGAATACTTTTAACTTTGAATGGTCACTTTCTTATATTTGTCCATACATTCATTTCTGCGTTGCTATACTTTAATTAAGGGTAAAAAAGCGATAAAAAGATACAATCCGTTGATAGCGAAAGCATATTTTCTTTAGAAATAATTCAAATTTACTAAAACTTAACAACACAAATTTTTTCAAAGACTAATCAAAAGTCCAAACGGTAAAAAAAAAATGAAATTTTCAGAGAGAAACTTGTGTGGTTGAATCTGGTACTACAGCCATTCATGAGAAATATAAATGTTTACTGAGCATTTGAATTCAATCAGGTTCAATAATGCATTATTATTTGTTCAATGAAACAACTGAATAAAAATTAACTAACGAGTTTAAAATAAAAATGGCCTTTTTGTTGGGTATGCAAATATAGATTCTTCATTCAAAAAAATTATTGAACTTATTTAGTTCTGAGAGATGGTGTAGCTTCTTTCTAGCCTTTTTCTAAGAGTAGCAAACCGTCTATGTTTTTGGGGAGAGAAGGAAGTTTAAACTAATATTTAAACCGTCATGTGGTCTTATTAGTCATCCTAGCCATATTAACTTTAAAAATTTTATATTTTGAAGATTTCTGATTTGAAGGAACGTTCTTCAATTGAAAAACTGCATTTGGTTTATTAAGTACTATTATAATAACCCTACTGTGAATAGCACATGTACTATTAATGTACTGCGTTCATTATGTTACTAAAGGATCTGGAGGCAAAATCCCCAATTAAATATTTTAAAATCGATGACAGAAATTAAAATTCGGAAATATGTCTTTCTGCAATCACAATTCAAACATAGCAGTTCTTGAATAATTTTATTTTTTGATAGAAAATTACTAATTGTGTGAAAAATTTAGGAATAAAATAATAAAAAATAATAATAAATCATTATAAGTATTTCGGATTTAAGAGCAAACTAACTAAAAGCAAGAAGTAACTCATACCTGCAATCGTAGCAAGTAATCGACGGTGCTGATGACAACATTCACAGTGGTCGTGTTTCCAGCCTGAGTTCTCAAATAATTCTGGAAATCTGAAGATAATTATTGGCACATAAGCATCAAATCGATAAAAAAATATTCAGTAAAAAATAACAAAATTGGTCGAAGCATTATTATATATCTATATGTTTTTCTAAAATATACAACACACAAAATAAAGTTATTAATTAATAGACAAATAACTAAAACATGGATCAAAGAATGATATTTATAAAAAATATTTAGATTGCTAATAAAAATAATAAGGGACAAATTCTATATTTAATATGTTATTCCATAATAGATATACACACAATTAATTTAATAAAGGTTAATGATTTTTAAGAAAAATTTGTGGTGACATCTCAATAACTGCCAATAGAAATTGGTGATCACTTTTGTATAGGGGATATGTTACGCGGCTGCAAAACGGAAGATCACGAGATCGATCCTTGGCGGAATTCAACCTCCACATTGCCACAATTCCAGCCAACTCCATTGCCAGAATAAGTCAGACAATACCAAATTGAATATCAGAATATTATCTAGGACTAACTTACCGAGATTGTGGCCTTCGCAAAGCAGTTGCAGGAAACGGAAGAGGGCGCAGGTGAAATCTTTATCGTGCATGTTCTTCTCTCCTGCAGTTCCTTCGGATCCGACGCCCAGACCTTCAGCCTTTTGAGTTCTTTCGAAGGCGTCCAGATCTAAAACGCTGAGATCAAACATTTGGTCATGATTATTTTTGAAAGGTTAAACAAGCATTTAGAAGTAAAACCCATGCGCTCAATAATACGTAGTAATGCATATTTGTTTGATATTTTTATAATTGTTTGCAGCGGTCATATAAGTTTACTACCTTCTCCTTTGTCACAACAGATGGCATTACCATAGCAACATCAAGATATATTTCCCATGATCCTTTTTGGGAGTCATAATGAAATTGTTTTCTAAGTGAGTATCGTGTATTTCCTTAATTCATGTTTGTTTTGTCTTATGAAATGTGGAACTCAGAAAATAATGAAATGATTGTTCTTTAAACTCGTCCATTGTTTTCATCTACCTCATGAAGTTATAAAGAGTCTTATATATGTTTAAATAAATCACAGTTTTATTGAGAAAAAAAAGGTCATAATTGATTTTTTTTATTTGTTGTATGAGTTTTTTTATAAGAGTACTTAGAACGAAAATTTTGATAAAAAATAACATTTCTCGCCCTATTTTACTTATTGACATAGATTTGCAATATATATAACTACAGAAAGGAAATTCTTTTACAGAAATGCAATTGTTAGAAAGGAAATAGTTAGAAATTGAAAAAAAAAAAACATTCTCGCAGAGTAGGATTCTGAAGCTGATTAATAAATATATACTTTTCTCATGCTCCAAACACATCCAGATATTATAGAATAAAAATAATAATTATGTATGAATGTATTTCTGTAAATCTATAACGATCAGTAATTGTTTTAACTTATTTCTAAAACTCTAAAAAAGATATCTTTAAAGGAGATTTGGAGGAGATTTCAGCTTCTTTGATTCTTCTGATTATTTAGTTCAAAAGATATGTTCTTTACAAAATACTTTCGCTTTTGCACTACATTAGTTGTTTGAAATTTCGAGACAGAGAACCATGTGAATTTTCTGTCATACTGATTAATTTCTGGGATTGGATTGGATTGTGTGGTTTAGTGACGCAACAGCCATAGCTGGCCATACTGCGCCAGACATATGGTTAAAATATAAATTTGATGTCTTTAATAATGTCTTTTAGCAAAGTATGTAAAAGTAGAAACCATTTGATAAAATCACATTGTAATGTCTCTCAACATTATAAACAAGATGTAAGAAATGACAATAAAAGGAAGTATTAAATAAAATGGTAAAACCCGATTGCTTTTAAAAAATTAAAAAGATTTTTGTAGGGACGTTCTCGAACAAGCATATGCATGTCTGTTACTGAAACATGAAAATATTTCAAACGATGATGATTAAAATCAGGACATTCAACCAAAAAGTGATGAGCCGTTAAAATCATTTGTCAATTCAAGCAGAATGGCTTTTGATCGCCGAATAAAAGATGTTTTTGTGTAAAACGTGTGTGACCAATGCGGAGTTAAAAATTTACATTAAGTATTCAACAATAATTATTTTACATTCTTTTACTACATACATTTTATTTATTTTTGAATGTAAGGTATGATTTAAATAATATCGATTAGATTATTTATTCCTTTCTAAAACAGTTAAATAGTTTCTAAAAGAAATGACGGGACCACTCAATGATATTTCATTTTAAGAAATATTATTATTTGAAAATAAATAAATATATAAAAAATGATTATTTTTATAAAGCTTAGATTAAAATTATTTAATAAGATGGTTAAATCATATGAATTTTTTTAGATAAAAAGTTAATTTCATCTATATTATATAGTAGTCATTAAGGAATTAATTAATGTCATGATTATTGCGATGATAGTAATTAATAATGGAGCCTTACCTGCATGAATTCATGAGACCAGCAACAGATGTAAAGAATCCTACATCTTTCTTTTCTTTCAGATGTTTCAACATGCGCTGAAATAGGAAATATTTGAAAATTAAATGTATAATTTTTGTATTTATAAAATATAAAGCTACTTTTAGTCACAAGCTCCTTTACAAATCGGATAAAAACAACAAGAAGATTATAATTTCATTCAGATTAAAATGTTATTTTATTTTTAAAATTTCAATGACTTATGCATTTACCTTTTGTATATCGACATTACCACCTTTCAGAATGGAAATACCTAGCCTTAGTGTATTCATTGTCATTGGACTTTGAACACCTGGAAGAAATGTGAAACATTTGTAATGAATTCAAAGTCTTTTTATAACTTAAGATGACCTTTTTATCAAAACAATTTTAAAATACAGATTTCATTCATTGTTTCACTATTATTTAATTCTGTTTTCCCAAATGCCCACATCTCCTATTGGTTAAAAACAAATATTAAAAACAAAGCAGGAAAAGTTATCCAATTCAAATATGTTAAAGCTGCAATACTGTAAAAATTTAATTATCCGAATTAAATGCTTACAAGGGATTTCAAATATGTGAATATCCTGATGATTATATAAAGCATAAAATAGGAACAGAAAAAATCAAACTTGTAGCAGTTACATAACTCTTTTCTTCTCTTTTGAATACTAGATGGCGATGCCTGATAAGCTATCCCATCTGCCATACCATAATGCATTGCGAGTGTAATCAGAATGTGATGTGATACTGCACTATTAAGCTGCGCGCTTGAATGTCTTCTCTTTGTGTTTGTTCCTTGTGAATGTGGTAATTCAAGAAATGTTCCTTAAAACATAAGCCCTGTTGCTTCCTGCACAGATAATAATTATCTACATTCCACTACAAGCTCATGAAACTTAATTGTCGTAATTTACAACAAATAGTAATTAGTGTAATCTCTATTAATAACACAGAAGCATGCATATTTTCTCCAATTATAAAATACACAAAGTAGAAAAAAAATATTATTGAAGCAATCATGAGCATTAAGCTATGCCTAAAATGCAATGGAAAGGAAGTATAATAAATATAACTGGTGAACCAATTGGTTGCCAAAAGCGGCTACTATTTACATAAAAAATTACAAATTAAATTATATATGAAAGTTTATTACAAATGTCTGTTTGTTATATTTTTTGCTGAATTTTATTTCTAATTACTATAATTATACTTTTGAGGATAAGAAATTTTCAGAACGATTTTGCATTAATTTCCCATTTCCAAAAGTTTCTTTTCTAGTTTCTATATTTATTTGTTTAGATATTATTGCAAATTCAGATAAAAAATTGTGTTACCTTTGCATGCTGATATGTACAGAAGAGTCATTTCAGCCACTCCTCTGTTAGCAAGCCTGGCTTGTTGGAATAGCAATTTTTGTTTCTCCATTTCTTGTTCCTGAAGTACAGAATATCATTTTCAACATCAAAATACTACAGAAGTCTTAATAATAACTATATTATTCCTACAATTATATTTATTACTTGTTTTCCGTACCTCACTGAAAATTATCAACTAAAGTTTAATATTTTTCAATGGATCAATTCTTTGCAAATACGTTATAAAACTTTAAAAAATAACAAGTTACCAAAAAAGGCAGTAAAAAATATTATAATCATGTAAAAACTAAACTTTTTTGAATAAAACTACTTGCTTATCACTACTGCGATTTAACAATATATGTAAATTTTAGTTTCAAAGCCTTAGTTAATGAAATTTTAATGCTAACAACTTATATTATAAAATTTAGTCTCAATAGTTTTATATCAGATATGATATAATATACCAGATATCATATATGATATAAAACTAAGCATACATTTAAAAATCGCATACATACCATTATACGAGCAAATTTTTTCTTTCCCGAATGGCAGCATGAAAAAAATGCTAGATGAAATATACTAGAGGAAGGCAATACACTGAACAATAAAAACTTATTTTGGGAGACATTCATTGGCCAGAGTTTCGATAAATCTATTTACTATTAATATTACACATAAATTTCAAATTCTGAAATGGTTACCAAATAATCTCAACAATAATGAACCTTCTTTTCATGAATTAAGATTTTAATAATTTATAAATATTTTCAGTGTTCTCAGTGATGATGCAATGGACTGTAACGTGTCGAATACAGTAATTTTTTTTCTCGTCAAATTTAATGTTAAAACATGAAACAACTACAATACAATATTTCTGTAAAATATCTGAAAGGTATGTAATTAGACTGATGTTTTAGCTCTTTCCCATTCTCCCATTCTTAACACGATAAATTTTATCAAAATATGGAAAATTTCCCCATTAAAGTGGCTATTTCCTCGATACTGTAATACCTTACACAACCAATTAAGCAGGCTGTCAAAAGAAAACAGAAATCCAAGGAATAGTAACAAATTTCTTTCTATTCTATAAACAATGTTCGTTTATACGCTTATATATCTCATTTTGCAATGCTATATAAAAAATTGTATTATAGCTCAGTTTTCTTTCTTTTACGTCTCTTCAATTAGTAACTTGTGTTTAGTTTATTCACAGCTAACGACCTCAAAATGTATAAAGGATGTGTATATATCAACATTTCTTCGCAAGTTCAACCTATGTTTTAGGTATTTTTGTTCCTTTCATATAATTAAAACTTGCATAAAATATTAAAAATAGCTGTTCAGGATATGACAACGATGTGATTCTCAGGAGAGATCTCGTTCATGATTTGTGGTATCTTCTTCCCCTCTCTCTACCTTTTCTTCCATCTTGCGCTCATCCAACTATACGTTATAGTTGGTTAGATACGTCATATAGTTAGATAAGTCAGTGTTATAGGCACCGGAGTGCAAGATGAGGTTTATTATGTATTAAATGACTAAAAATTAACGCATTAAATAAATAGGCGTCAAAGGAAAACATGCAATATAGAGTATTTTTTTATAACGAAAAATAGGCAAGGTATGGAAGGTATCATTATTCTGAGAATCAATTTTATGGAGTCCGAAGAAAAATCTCTTCTTTAAAACCAAACTTAATGAAAGGATAACAAAATCCTATGCGAATGAGACTATATGCATGAATCATATGCAAATTTCATGAATGAGTGCACTTATGAAAAAGAATGAACGCACTCACTTCTTTGATATTTTTCTTATAACTTTAATAACTTTTTTTTTCTAATTACTCATGACTTTGTAACCATGTTTTATGGATTTTATTGATAATTCAATTCATTTACGAGGGCAAAAATAGCCCCTAAATGATACAATTTTTTCATAATCTTTTAATGCTATAGTAAGAAGTAAATTAATCTTAAAATTTGATATTTTGAATTAATATTGACTTCAGTTGTCTCTATAAAAGTCACAAGGGAATAATTAAATTTATGAAATAGATTAGATATTTTTTTAAATCTAAGAATCAGTATTCTTTAAATTTTTTTTTATCATGAATTACAGTTTTATAAACTTTATATGTGTGTATTGAAACTTAATGTATATGTATTTGCATCGCAAAATATGCATTGCTTTTAAATACATACACATACATTTTTTTTATTTCAAATATGAAAAGGTCTTTTGTGTGTATTAATTCGTACTCAGATGGTATTTAAATAGTCCATTAAATTCTGGGGATGACATTATTATTTCAGACGCTTGTGAATAAAATTAAACTAGGATATCTAACCACATAACATTTTGACTCTAGTATTCATCATGCCATTAGAAGTATTCTTAACAGAAAAAATCGATTTGTTTTCAAATTTGTTTCAAGTGAATTAAAACCGGTGCCAACGAAAAAATCCGGACGAATCTCATTCAATTACGCACGAACACGCTTAGTAAATTTTAATTACATTACGCTATTCAGAATCGTATCAGCAAACGGTGGATGATTTTTTTTAACTACGAATATATTTATCCATATTTAGACGAATCTATATAAATAAAAATGAATGTTTGTCTGTATGTCTCTTATGCGTTGCCGTAACATTCAATGAAAGTAAATCCACTTATTCCTTGCATCTATGGGATGATTATAGACATATCTAAAATTTAAAAAAAAATCGGATTTCAACCGCATCTGTTTATATAGGATTAATGTCAAAATAACTTGCCGAGGAGACACAATAGATTCAGTAGAAATGCAAGTTAAAGGTTAATATTTTATAGCTATTGTACGTAAATTCCATGCAGGTCATTCTCATAAGTAACAACTTTATTACAGATTATACGAGAAAGTTTTAGGGAGAGTCTATCTTGGAGGTTTAAAATTTTAATTCAAAATTTAATTAAATGTTAGCGTTTTTCATAGTTAACTTCCGAAAATATTACTACAAATAATTCTGCGCTATCACAATTTTCAAAAAAATTATCTTTTCTTGGTTTAAATATATTTTCTACATTTAATCAATTTTATAATAAAATATTTTAATCACGTTTTCTGATCATAAACTTGAGAATTCCGAACGAATATTAAAAGAATCACGAGATACAATAAATAGTTTCTTTCATTACCATTCTTAAAGAACTGAAAGCTTTACTATTCTAAGAGAATACACAAATCTAATACATAAAAATGAATAAATATTTGTTTGTGGAATAGAATAATAAAAAATAATAAATTCTATTTATGCTTCTCCTTTATATATCCTTCAATTTCAATTAATATGTATTCATTACTATCAAGAAAATTAATATCATCCTTAATTAAACAAGACAACTATTTCAAATTCCAAACGATGTTTGCAAGATTATTTCTTCTACGGCAGCAACGCGCCGGGTACCAGATAGTGTATATATATTTTTTGGATTGTTTCTGTTTACTGTTACATACGAAATTTTATACCGTTTATGAGAAGGAGTTGCAACTTACATGGATGGAAGGACCTTCTTCTTCGCCATCTTCTTCTTCTTCGTCTTCATCTGCTCCACCGCAACTCTATAAGATAGAGTATAGCGACAACCGTTTGAATTTGAAGAAATAGAACAATGTATATTTTAAAATTCAACTTAAGAATACAACATTCGTTCAGTCATGTATTAATTATTCAATAACTACAATTTTTACTATCTGGTAAAAGTAATGTAGAGAAAGTATAGTGATCATCAAAACATTTTAGCTCCAGGTTTTGAAACCCACGTTTTAGACAACCCTGAATTCGAAAAACACATTTTTTGGAAAATGTCCGCCTGTCTAGATGTTTGTGACATAGATAACTCGAAAACGCTTGAGCTAGACGGTTGAAATTTAGTAACACATTTTTTGAAAAATGTTCGTCTATTTATCTGTTTGTAATGAAGATAACTCAAAAACGCTTGAGCTAGGAGGCCGAAATTTAGTATAGGGTCTTTACATCAAGTTTATAGATTTCTATCAATTTTGTTTAAAAACTGTTCAGAAAAAGTCTGTCTGGCTATTGAAGTTAGTACGATAATTACAAAACAAAAACAGCTAGATAAATTAAATTCTTATATAGATTTATCATTCATATTGTGGACATCTAGGACATTTTGGACCAAATGTAACTCTTAGTTTGCAGTCTGTCAGTTCGTACTTTCAGAAACAAATAAACGCGACAGTTCAGAAACATTTTGAACTTTGGTATGTAATTTTGAAATTTGGTAATATAACTGATTGAAACAATAAATTTGACACTGAACTACACTTGAAGTTCAGTGTCAAATTTATTGTTTCAATCAGTTGAGAAAAAAGTATCCAAATCACAAATTCGATTCTTGGGTGCTGTTAATGCATACCAGGGATTAATCGTCAAGGATTATGTGACAGATTGCGAAAAAAAGCTAAACACATAACGAAAGCTAATATTTAGTAACTATTATACATAAGTGCTGCAATATGAAAATCAATACTTTCTGGACGTCTTTCTGGTTTATATCGACTGAGTAAGAATTTCGTATTAACTTCATCACATAAAGGAGAATATCAAATTTATATTTTGGGCATCTTTTCTTTATACAAGTTGGGTTTCAATTTTGATACATATCGACAATACATATTGTAATACTGCATACCAAAATGTATTTATCTCTAGTGATTCACTTTAGAAATAACAAATTCACTTTTACAACTTTATATGTAACAGATACAGTCTCCTCAATCATGGATGGCGATAAAAAAAAATATACGTTATTACGATTATGAATTATTTTGATAACAGATATTCAAATGGACAGACAGATACTCACTATAAGAGAATTTTGTCGAAAGTTTAATATAGTTATTATGATGTAAAGACCATTTACTAGATTTTCTTTAGTCTGTTCCCCTTTAAAGTTACTTTGTTTACTCACAGAATGCATAATTCCAAAAATGATATCTTCTAAGACTCAAGGAGTTTCGAAATGTGCATATTCCTCTAATCTTGAGAGGAAATTTTTCAACAATTGCAATTTTCTCTTTGTGTATGAGAATAACTTTACAATTATATCTTCACATATCTATATAAATAAAAATGAATGTTTGTCTGTATGTCTCTTATGTCTTCCTACACCGTTCATCCGATTGCGTTGAAACTTGGTCAGCTTATTTTTTACACCTACGGGATGGCTATAGAGATAGCACAATTATCTAAAATTTTTAAAAAAATCTTATCTCAACCGTATTTATTTACTAAGGATTAATCGCCAAATAGCTCGCTGAGGAGACATTACATTCCGTAGAAAGGCTAAATTCAAGTTCAAGATAAATATTTTGTAGTTGTAGTACCTAAATATCATGCAAGTCATTCTCAGATTTAACAACTTTATCTCATATTATGCGAGAAAATTTTGGAGAGACCAATCCTGGGGTTTTTGAATTTTAATTAAATTTTATCTCAGTAAGCTTTATCTAGTAACTAACTAGTTACTAGCTTTATCTAGTAACTTCTAGCTTTTCTAAGTAACTATCAAAAATATTATCGTACAAATAGTTTTGCAACAACTTAATTTTCTAAAATTATCTTTTCAATTATATGAATGATTTTACGGTATAAATAAATTTTCTATGGTTAGACAATATTAAAAAACAATTTTTTAATCACATTTCCTAAAATTAAATTTGAGAATTATGAACGAATATTAAACAAATCACGAGATACAATAGTTTCTTTTATTATCATCCTGAAAGAACGCTAAATTTTACAATTCTTAAAGTATACACAAATCTAATATATAAAAATGAATATTTGTTTGTTCGTATTTTATATACTCTCGTACTGTTCATCCTTTTTCGATGAAACATTGCCAAATGATGGATTGATTGCACTTAATATTATTTTTTCGGTGACAGCAACGCGCCGGGTACCAGCTAGTAAAAAAATAATTCTGACGCATTCATACATCCATTAATAAGAAAGTTTTATCCATTACGTTTCAACAGAGTGTTTAAATTTATTATAAATCATATATAACCACATAACAATGGTTAAATTTATTATAAATCATGTATAACCACGTAACAAAATTTAAAATTTATTACAAATCATTTATAACCGCATAACTGCGGTTAAATTTATTACAAATCATTTATAACCATTGTTATGAGGTTATAAATGATAGGTGGATAATTATAAATGTGGTTATAAATTATAAATATAACCACATAACAGTGCTTAAATTTATTACAAATCCTTTATTCTACATCATTTATAACTAATGAGAGATAATAAAATGCGAAAGTAATTTATAAATAAAATTGACTGCATACCTTACTGAAAATATCGGCATAATGCATATACAAGTCATCTTCACTCATTCCACCACTATGAAGATAAAACAATGTATCGATTATTTAAAGGGTACTGACGATATAATAATCCAAAATTTATAGAAATATCCGCTTCATATTATTTTAAAGATAGTATGGCCTAAACATACCTTTGCTCTGTCGTTGCATTTCTGCAGAAGGCGACAATCAACTGACTCAGACGGTCAGGCTTCTCTTCTTCCTCTTCCACCTCCTTTTTGGTCTCGGCATCTTCAAAGGATTGCTGCAAAAATCAAATTTTGTAGAGAAAGTTTTTCAAAAAATGCATTATTTTAATATTTTGATGTATTTTTTTGATTTTGGTCACCCAAAAACTGTTTAAAAACTTGTAATATAGCATGTGAGAATCTATAATTACATTTTAATAACTGCTTTTGTATCGCTAAATAAGTTTAATAACAACTGTTTTAATAGAATATCATATGCAGTGTGCAAAGTTAATTTTAAAAAATTATGAAGAGTCTATAATTACATTTTAATAAGTTTAAAAACAATTGTTTTAATAGAAAATCATATGCAGTGTGCAAAGTTAGTTAAAAAAAATTATGAATTATTGGAAGTGCATAACAACAACAAATAGTTCTTCTCATTATCTCTGCAATTTTTATAAGTAATCGGAAAATGAAGTAGAATTAGCTGAAAATACAATGTGCAATTTGAAGCTGGATTTCCCAAAACATTTACGTTTTTATTAACACTATGATTGCATGGATTCCATAAGGAAGTTTCATGTACTACACATGGCTGTTCGTGTAATTACTATACAAGTTTTTATTCATTTTTATTGACTTAAAAATTACTTGTTTAGAGCTTAAAAATCTTAAACATCAAGTTATAATTAAAAGATTTAATGTGTAATCAATTACAACCAATATTATCTATAAACTAAGAACCCAACTAACTCTGACTAGTAATAAACAAATCGCAAATTCTTTACTTATGAAAATATTTCGGTTTAAAAATAAATAAATGATGGGATTCGATAAATGGGATTAGGTAAAATGATGGGAGTAGACTTCAATGATGGGATTAGATAAAATTTTTAACTCATATATGTTTTAAATATCGTTTTTATAAGCTAAAAGAAAAAAAAATCGCCAGAATATTTCGAAAAGGTTCATTCTTTAAGGACACACTAAAAATTAAATCCGATTCTAGCAAAAATGAATATAATCCCAATAAATGGATGAGTGAATGATAAAAAATCGAAACAATTCTCTTCAAAATAGAAAATAAAATTACATAATTAAATAAATAATAAGTAATTATCCTTATTATTATTATTCCAATGTTTTAAAAAGCACATCTATCATGGAACAATAAGTATAGGTCATGCCAAAATTTTCATTTTTTAATACATATAAAACATATATATGGGAAATTATATTAAAATTTATTAACCAAAACTGAAACTGTTTCTGACTCCTTTCAAGATTTTAATGAAAATAAAAAATAAAAATGAAATAAAATAGTAATTTACCGTTAAGTTTTCAATGAGCTGTTCCTGTCCCGTGTTCTCCTCTTCTAGCCACATTTCTTTGAAGATCTGCAGGAAAATGTTGATTGCTCTGTGCCTATATTTTCAAAAGAAACTATTTTATTTAATCAATTTTATAATAAATTATTTTAGAAGATGGTTTTAAAAAATTGAAGATTAAGTAAGAGGATTATGATATGCTTTTCTTATGTCAGAAATTATTTTTACATAATTTAATCTATAAATATGGTGAAATTAACTATATTTAAGACCTATATCAATTCAAAATTGTCAATTCCATTCCTGGGTGCGTGCGTGTGCAATAAATGTGTTTGAAAGTCTTTTTTACTGTCACAAAAAGTTCCGTACCAAACATTGATTTTTCTAAGTGAAATTTTTCTTCAAAAGTGAAAGAAAAAAAATGTAAGTATTTACTTCATCTGAATTTCAGCAAAATGACCTTGAAAGAAAGACGACACCTCTTTCAAGGTCAGAGAACGCTTTTATTTACGACACCGCAATGAGTCATTCTTAGTTCAAATCCCCCTGACTGAAGAATAGCCAACTCCAGAAACAGCAATGACGGAATAGGGACTTGCCCTTTATTATTCTTTATCAGGGTACTTCCAAGCTGGTAGACATGGCAATAAGTGACGAATAAAATCATGATTTTGTGTGTGTGTGTTTTATTTGTGATTCCATGCTTACTTTTGAAAAAAAATTACTACAAATTTAATTAATTCATGAATTTCTTGTAAGTAACTATTTAAAATGAAAGTATTTTTTTAACATCGATTGAAGGAAGAATATTTTTTGTGTATAAAAAGATAAATTTAATTTTAAAAAACTCACATCTTTATTTGTTTGCTAGAAAATAAGTATTTTAACTATTTGTATAGTCTATTATTTATTTGCTTCAAATAAATTATCTGGTATGTGTACGAAATTAATATTAAATCGATTAATTGATCATTAAGTTTAGAAATAATTTTAAAAAAAGTGTATTTTTTTTATCAACTACGTAAATATACAAAATTTCAGAAATTTTTTAAAGGAAAGCGTATAAAAAAAATCGATTATAATATTTTATTTTTATTAGCATTAAAAATACCAAATTAAATATTAAAAAATTAGAAGTTGCTTTAAAATCACCGCTGGATTCTGAGATAAAATAGTTGTGCTTTAATATTTTGCTTAATCCACATCTGACAAAAAGTAATATTGATATGAACATAAATTTCAGTTGTATAAAATCAAAATGGTTATTTGAAATTCTTCATTATTTTCGCAGTTGTCATCTATATCATTAGAACGGCATACTGAAGGTAATAGAGAAACTGCCTTTACCATTCGTTTACTCTTTTTTAAATAATTTTATTCTTTTTTATATGTCCTTCAATTTCGATTTAGAGATTAACTGAAAACTTCATAAACTCATTTTTTCATTCATTTTTTTTATACCGCAAATAGTTTTTTTGATCGATTCTTCCATATATGTTATCTACATAATGAAATATATATAATCATCTACAGAATGAAATAATTAAAAATAAAAATTAAAATTTTATATATTTTAATATGGTGAAATTTTTATATTTTAATATGGAGAAACAGAATTTTGAAAGCAAGTTTATACCCAATTCAAAGAGGAGAAAGAAACGGCAAAATTATTATTATTTCAAGCACGAATTTTTCGCTATAACTATTTTAATTTTTCTTCATTGCCTAATATAAGATATTCTGCATACTATGTCACTGCTCCAGTATGTTATTTATTGATCTTCCGTATGGTGCATTTTCAATTTGATAAGGAGTATAAAATATTTGCAAACAATTTTATCTTTCTTCATTGTCTAATATCAGCTAATCTGTATTATTTTTTCGCAATATTTTTTGTTGATATCTTTTGTGTATAGCAATTTCGGTTTGATAAGAAAAAAAAATACCTATTAAGACAGTTTTAGAAGTTTAATATGAACGAAACTGTTTTGTAAATATGAATTTTCAGTATTTCTTTCTCTTAACCCCCTTTCTTTTCCCCCCCAATCTGGTGTAAAATGCCGATATACCGTCAACCCTCAACACACCGGATCTGATTTTTATATGATTAGCTGCATATACAGGGATGGATATTTTTTCTATTGACTAATAGTTTAACTAAATTTTGACTAATTGATGAACATTAATAAACTGTCTAATCATTCACAGGTGAGCAGTTTTCTTGTTTAATTTCATTTTAATTATATACAAATTCGGTCCAAGCTTAATGTGTAAATATTGTTTTCTACATTGGAAAAAGTAAATGCAAGAGCCATACTTTGATAACTAATAATTGAATATGCATACTTGTTATGACAGATGTCAAAAACAAAACAGTTCAGAATGAAATTATATATATATATATATAATTTTATCACCATGTGGCGGGTGGTATTTGTGGAGTCACGTCAATGTAGAAATTGAATTCCGCCAAGAATTGAATCCGCGACCTTACGATTTGCAGCCACGTAACATATAGGCTAGAGAAAAGTGATCACCAATATTTAGGGGCTGTTACTGGCTTATTACGCTACCACTACAATCCTCCCCCACCAGTGAGTCTGCAGAGAGACAAACGATTTTATAGCGTCAAGCACTATGGCGAGCGAGGAGAGTGTTTCGGTAGCTCCAAGCGTTATGGCGAGTGAATTGTCCGGGTCACCAATGTAGCGGATTGTATTGATGAACTCGCACCAATGTGAAAATTGAATTTTGCCAAGGATTGAACTCGTGACCTTATGATTTGTAAGGTCGCATAACATATCCGCTGGACAAAAGTGATCACCAATGTTTAGTGGCTGTTACTGACTTATTAAGATACCACTACATCCATTCCTGAGTTTCTGATATTCCACTTTGAATTAAAAATATATACTTATTCTCGTCAGGTCAAACCAAACCTTACCAGATCAAATACAAGATTCTAAATTTGACAATTAAGTATTAGTTTTATGTTGAAACAGAGCAAAAAGTATTCAATGTGCAGCTTTCACTCATGATGGAAAAAATAGTGAAATATTAAGGCAATTTAAAATTAAAGTAGCAGAATTCCTATTAAGCGTGAACATAACCCACATGCAAATTATACTTCTTTGATACCGGAGCAAGTTACCAACACATTGTCGGTACGGTCGACAGGCATCAAAAGAGCCCAGTAAACCTCGAGAGGGTTCGATGGGGGAGCACGTGGCTCGTTTGATATTAAAATGGGGTTGCCGTAATGTTAAGAACTCCAAGTTTGGCGTTAAG
>JAPMOQ010010428.1:1202641-1222720 GCA_026543055.1 Argiope trifasciata | reverse complement strand
TCGTTAATAACAAAGACGTTTCAACAACTATGAGGAAAATTAACATATAAGAGTGTCTTTTTACCTTTAACTATCTCTTTAACCAGTTGACTGGGGAATTTATTTTTTAAAAGTTAACCATATACACGTAGAAAGTAATACAAATGGTTGCATACTAATCTTGAAAAAAAATTGTGATAAAGCCAATATAATTTCATTTTTATTAAATAAAAAGTGGCTGACCAAAATGAAAACTTGGATTGCGAGTATACACGTTCGAATGCACATAACTGGCTAATTTCTCGTAACCCTTTTCTCCCAAAGGACTTACATTACTTTTTGAATTATCCTCTTAATTCTAAATATGTGTTTAAAAAATTTTCATTCATCTGAAAATCTTTCAATTTTGACAGTGTAAAAATATATACTGTGTGTTATAGAATCTATATTAAAATATGTGACATCATTAATTGTTCAGTCGGTCGTTCCTAATCTGTGGTGACACCTTAATAAGCTAGTAACTGCCATTAAACATCAGTAATCACTTTTGTATAGGGGATAAGTAACTCGGCTGCAAATCGGAAGATCACGAGTTCGATCCTTGGCGGAATTCAACCTCTTCATTGGTATAATTCCATCCTACACCATCGCCACATTGGTAACCCGGACGTGAATGCGTTTGCTGAGGGTAGATGGCACCGCGAAAGTTATTTGAAGGTTCATCATTCGAGGTCAACAATACGGCGATAGAGTTAGCAGGAATTATGCCAATGTGGTGGTTAAATTCAGGCAAGGATTGAACCCACGAACTTACGATTTGCAGTTACGCAACGTATCCCCTTTACAAAAGGGATCACCGGTGTTTAGTGGCAGTTGCTGGCTTATTAAGGAGTCACCACACATCTACATAGAATGAAATTCATTTCCATTATCTATCCAGGTAGCACAGACTGTTGTACTATATTGTACAATAATGTGTAATATCATATGATATTAAACAATATTGCGGATATTTATCAATATTGTACAATATTTGTGTGCTACTAGGATCAGTTTAATGATACTGATTTGTTGGGTTAAACAAATACATGCCAAATAAATGTTTATGAACATGAAACTGTCACAAATTTGAGACAAAAAATCTTCAATCTAAAGCATTGAGCATGAGGTAACGATGGTGCTTGAAAGAAGGAAGTTAGTTACCTTCGTAGGTTGTACAAAGGCACACTGCGCAGACAGTTAATTGCTATGCGCTTCTTGGAAGTGGACAGCAACTTCTGCCAGGCTATTCTTGCAGGTCTAGCATTGTGAGCCTAGGGGGATGGATCACATGCCAACAAATACATTTCCACTAGGAAGAAGTTAGTTGCTAGCATCCACACGAAGCAATCACAAACATTAAATGCATTCAATACACAAACAAGATCTGCGTCTTACAGCTACAAACTCAGTACTATAAATCTTGTATTCTCTAAAGTGTTTATTTTTGATGCAAGCAAACAGTTTCAGCTTATTCCCTATATTATAGTAAATGTATATTTTTCGGGGAATGTTTAACAGTTACAAACACATTACTATAAATATTGTATAGTCACAAAATGTTTATTTTCGATGCAAGTAAATATTTTAGGCTTATTCACTATATCCCTAAATATATATTTTTGGGAGGAATGTTTAATATTATAGGGGTTTTCTTATTTAACTTTAAAATCTTACTTTGAATATCAAGCATCATGGAATTGAAACAGAAATTGGAAGGATGTGGGTATTGAAAAATCAAAATTTTAAATTATGTAATCTGAAGTGAAACTGAGCACAAATTTAATGAAAAAGTTTGGAGTCAGAAAATATTTTGTTTAGATTTTTAATTTCATGAGTTTTTGATATGCAGGATTTTAGAGGAAAAATAATAATTGTTTTTGTAAAAAGGAGTAAAAGCTCTATCGTGTTTTAATTTTTTTTGTGTGGTTTTGTTTAAATAATTTTTAGCATTTTACTCTACAACACATTTTTGAAATTTCTAAATAAACATTGATTTTTGAAAATAAACTTAATACATTTTTGAAATTTTTAAACAAACATAAATTTAACTTAATAACGTCGCTTTGGTCTTTATGAATGAACTTCAAATCTTAGGGGATAAAAAATATCGTTACCTAAAGAAGTGTGGTAAGAAATTATTTACTGTTAGAACAAAAGTATCACGGAATTTTAAAGTAGCTAACTAAATAAACAATGATATTAATAATAACATAATCCTGTTAAATCATTCCTATAATATAATTACTTTGTACAAAATAACTATTGTGCAATAACTTCAAACTTATCATAAATGCTGTAACAACAAGCAATGCAGTTAGTATCGAAGAAATAATAAAACGTTCGTTAGTTTTTCTTGAAGTAATTAATATCCATGCTTCAAAATGAGCGTCAATCATGCGTTCTTTTTTTTTTTTTGGTGTTTTTACCTTGGTAAGCTGTGAAGTGACGTCATCCTAAAGCAAGCAATTACAGCTCGCTTTCTTTGCAAGGAAACAACGCTGCGAACAAGACCCTTCATTTGACCTTGTGGATGGTCAATCTGTTGAAAGCAAATTCGGTTTTTGAATGGAGAAATCACCTTCAAGTGTTCAATTGATCCTTTTTTCCACATTCGATGAATAACGAATTTTTAAAAATCAAATTTGGCTATGTATATTCGTCCAATTTTAAAATGTTTAATAGGAATAGATTTGAGATTTTACAAAAATATTTCAATTTAGTTATCTCATAAAAAATTATTTTAAAAAAATTGATGAATATAAAGAAATTGATATTTTATTATACTCTGCATTGTTTATGAAATATGGATTAGGAAAAGATTTGGGATTTTACTAAAATGTTTCAATTCAATTTTTTAATAAAAAATCATTACAAAATAATCAATGTAATGAAATTGATAATATATTTTACTCTGCATTGTTTATGAAATATGGATTACGAAAAGATTTGGGATTTTACTAAAATAATTCAAGTTATTTTATAAAAAATACATTAAAAAATGATGAATATAATGAAATTGATAATATTATATTTTACTTCGCATTGTTTATTAAATAAGGATAAAATGTTCTAAAGATCTTTTTTTTTTTTCTTTCTTTAAAAATAGTTTAGTAGAAACTTTTCTAAAATACATGGTTCTCTCCTTTATTTTGCTGAATGTATACGCAGTTATATGAATCTATGCTTGCTCGAATAAAAGATTCAATTCAGTTTTAAATGTTGCTTAACTTTCCATTCTTTTAAGCATAAAAAATTTGCATGTGTAGTAAGAAATATAAATTTCATTTAGTATTTGTATAATTAAGGATTCTATAAAGGAAATATACAGATTTTGTAAAATTGATATAAATAATTCTAAGACTTTATTCTGTCACATTTAATCGAAAAAACAAAGAACAATGTTTTTTCAACTTTATAATTTTCTTTTCTCCAAAAATAATTAAAAATTTAGGATGAAATGGAATTGGAACTTTACCATGTGCAATCCATAGAGAACTTTAGCCATGTCTATAATTTTTTCTACCAGTTCATCTGGCGATACTTTTTGAGTACTTTCTCGTTTGGTTCCTAGTTTACTGTACAAATAATGTTGCCAACTCATGACGTCACTTGGATCAATCTGCAGATAATATAAAGAATTCGTGAAAACAATATTTGTAGATGAATATTATAGAATTTAAAAAAGAATCAAAGGATAGGTACGCCTACCTTATCAGGAAGGGTAAGCTGTAATTTGATGTAATCGAAGATATCGTATTCTTGAACTTTCTGTAATAGAAAAATGGTATGTATGTTAATGAATATTAAGGTATTAGACAAAAATAATTCATACAAATATATTTATAAAAATAACATATTCATTGTTTTTTCAAATATCATATAACAAATATTCTGTAGATGTAACATAGCAGTTTTAACAAGGTTTTTCCCCTTCTTCCTTATAATTTCATTAATATTTCATTTAATTATTTGGACACGAATTAATTTAATTTGCTAATTTATACATATTGTAAAGACACTTATTCTAACTGAGTGCGGAACTAAATAGTTTAGTAATAAAATTCTATGAACTTAAGTTCGAAAGTTCGTATTGATTGCAGGCAAGTTGTCTAAAAAATTGTTTGGCATTCTGTTATTTCTCGGTTGTTCTAGAATGTTCTTATAATTTCTGTATCTTTCTAAATCTGGAAGATTCGAGTCATTTCGTCTTGAGGATGGTTGGTTTTTTGAAGCAAGAGCCAAATCTGGCCATACTGGGCCAATTCGTCTTTAGGATAAAAACAGCTGTAAGATTTAGTTTCTAGAATAAAGTCTCGAGTTGAGATTACCGAGTATTATCTTTGACTTTAGTTATCACATAGTTTATCTATACGGTTATCTGTACGCTAACTTCATCTGCGCAACAATATATATAAAATGGTAATGACCGTGACATAGAAATCGCTCATTTTACTTATTGTCGTATTGAAGCAGTCAAATATAAACAGACAATCGTTCGAATTTCAGATTGCTTCATTGAACGTTTTTATTAGTGCAATTCAGAGCTCGCTGTATTGAGTAATAGAGTTGAAAAATATTAATAGAAATATTTCTCCGTGCCACCAAAACACCCGTTCCGGCAAAAGAAAAAAGATATAAAAGAAATCAAGAAATAAGCTTCAAACAGATTGATGAAGTTCGAAATATGCTTGGTCTTCGCCAGATTGGTAATTAACAGCATTTATCAGATTCTAAACCTTTTATTTAAATATCGTATATTTTTTTCGTCATTTTTAATCATTTTAGCTCTGAATACTGCTAAATTCTCTTTTGACTTATCTCTCAGCCTAAGTTTTCAAACAGTTACTTTGGCATAGTTATTAAACTATGATCTATTTATGGAAACTGGTGACCGTATTTTTCAAAATAAAAATTATGTTACAACTATGATCTTTGAATTATCTTAAGATTAAAAACTACTTCTGCGAGGATATCTAGCTCATTTCTGTACATTTCTCCACTTTATTTTAGTAATATTTTTAATGCAATTTAATAGACATTGCTTCTAAATGTTATGATGGGTATCAAACACATCCACCATATTATTTAATTATGTATTATTACCGATCATTAATTCCGAATCAAATATTTCACTCACGCTTTTACTCTTTGATTTGAAGTAAATTGATTCAATTTATTTCATGTTCTTTCAGTCCATAAAATATCAAGATGATTTTTAAAAAATGCATTTTGTATTTTTCATTTAACATTCTAAAAAATCAATAATCAGAGCTAACAATCAGGTCACCTGGGATTGCAGTTTTTATTTAATCTTTGAACTTTCTGCATTTTGAAGTTGTCGATAAACAGCATTTATCAGATTGAAAACCTTCTCAAGAAAACTGAGTCATAAATTTATTTTCCGCCATTTTTAATCATTTATGCACTGAACACTGCTAAATTCTCTTTTTACTTATATCTTAGTGTTCAAAGAATTCTTTATCGTTAGTTTTATATCTAAAATGATCAATTTTATATATCTAAAATGATCAATGATCAATCAAAATGACCAATTGATTGGCAGATTTTATTGATGCTGGAGATTGCAGTTGCCTTGGCGATAATGAAGTATGGACAATGCAACTTTAACAGTCACCCAACAGTAAAGAACAAATAAACATCCGTTACATTTTTCAAGTGCCGTAAACCTTTCGAAAAGATATTGCTGCTGCGATATTTATGATAAAGCATATCAAGATCAAACGTGATTCCTTTTTCCAATGCAGAAATTGTCCTCATCTGCCAATCTCAGAATTTAATTTAATGAAATGAATCATTGTGTGTTTGAGTTCATGGTTTCTAAATGTTATAGAAAACTAATAATGATATAGAATGTTGATGAGATGTTGATGGCGAATAGTTTTTAAAAATGCATATATATTAAGTCGTACCTACGTAGTACAATATTATACAATATTGTGCAGTATTATATAATTAATATTATACAATATTGCGCATATTGTTTAATATACAATATGTAGGTGTAACTAGAGTAGGTACTAATTCTGCGTAAAATATTTTCTAAAAAAGTATGATAATATTAAATTCTATTGTTGCTAGAAAAAAAGTTGTCTCTCGTGTAACTTTTATTACATGTTATTGATTCTGGTACTTAAGATAAGGAAACATCTTACAAATGTAGTTTATAGTACCTAGTAAGACACAAATACTGTATAATATTGTATCAATATTCGCAGTATTCTTTAATATTGTAGAATACTGATCAATATCATATAATGTCGAACAATATTGTGCAATAGGCTGTGCTACTTGGGATAATTGACTTATAATAAGAAGCGATATAATTCAACAAGAAAAGGGGAGAGAGAAAAATTCAACAATAAATTGAAACCAGAAATTACGTATATAACACTTTCAAATATTTTCTCATGAAATTAAAATTATGAATCAAATTTTCTGTAATAATCCCTAGTAGCACACAAATTTGTATAATAATGATCAATATTTGCAATATTGTGTTATATTCTTTAATATCATGTAATATCGCACAATATTATACAATACAGTGCACCAGACAGAGCTACTTGGGATTTTAATGTGCTATTAATTGAAATGAAGTATCCTTACTCCTTTGAGGAACATATCCTTAGCATGTTGCACTAATTCCTGTTCCCTTCCGGCAAAGAGGTTCAAGCCGATTGGCAGCAAACGTTTCAAGCAAGCCACCATCAGACTCGAGGCGAGCTCTTTTTCTTTGTCACGCTTCACGTCTCGGTCACGCTTCTTTTTAACCTTTTTGTTCATAGAAAATGATTAGTTAAGAATGGGGAAAAAAGACAATTATAAATAATATGAGAAAGGAAAAAAGATGGTGTATGCAATAAAAATTAACTAAATTAGCTTTTTTTTAATTATTGTTTTATTTCAATTGTCTTGCATTAATATACCTTCTATTAATAATTAGCATACTTTTCAATTAACCACAAGAATATAACACAAAGTCTTAAAAACGAAATAAAAAAGAATATTGATTTTCTCTTTTATTTTTCTACGTTTGATATTAATAAATTATGGAGGATAAAAGAAATAAAAAAAACATAACGGAAAATAATTGTCATAACTGGAAATAAAGAGAAAGAGTCAATTAAATTAGAATTGAATCTACAAACAATGATCTTTAATTTTAAATTATATAAAAAAAATAATTTTCATGATTCTTGATTTAATTATTTGGCTTCTTGCTAAATCAGTGTAGAAGTAAAATTTCACTCAGCGTATTATCTACAGGTCGATAACGATAATCACTAAAAAAAAGCACTATAAAATTAGTTAAAATTCAACGATTAAACTTATTTCGATCATATTCTTTTAAATTTTAGAGCCATGTTTGAAAAATTATCTAAAAAAACACGAAAAAAGATAACGGAATAAATATGTCGGACACAAAAATTTAGCTTCAATCGTAATCTTTTCTTAGCGAAAAATTTCATATTTAGAAAAATCGTTTCCCAATTCTGTAAACTATATCAGAAATACAGAACAAATTTCTCTGTATGTCAATTATCTATTCTTTTTTACAGTCCACAAATTATTTAACAATTATTAGAAACGATACGACCGGCAAATAAATGCTTAAAATCATCCAAAATATCACAAAACATTAAAGTTTTTCTACATTAAATTTTTAAATTATGACTCCGAAGTTTAAATGAGTCACTATCATGACTACCTGTGAACTAAATTTCTAGGTTATACATTTATTTTCTAGGTATTTACTTCAGACACATACTTAAATCTCCTTTTATACTTGTAAATTTAGAGATTTTAAATATTTCAATAATTTTTGCATTAAATACAATAAGCATGTGAACTGAAATCTATCACTTTCAGAAACAAATGAAGCAAAGATTTTCAAGTGATGTGATTTCTTATGAAAATGAAAGGAAAAATCTTTCCAAAAAAGCACCTTTTTGGATGAAGTTGCAGTTTGTGGGACATTCTGGACACTAGCTCTTCCTCTGCCAGCAGCTGCAGGCATGATCAGAGTCATGTTGTCGATCTCGTGCTGAGATATGAAATTCTGCTCCTCTCTTCGATAATACTACACAAATGAAAGATATCAGTTAGTCAAATGTAACTTGTAAGATTTATTAAATAACAGGGTGCGTGGTGAGAAAGTGCTGCAAAAATTAAGCATTCTTTAAGCATCATAGCCAAAACAAATTAAGCACATTTGTACATGCACGGATATGTTAACATGCATATTTTCTAATCCTAGGTTATTTTCTGTTTTATTATAACACATAATTTTAAAAAATTAATTTTAAATGTGAATTTTTAAATTTTAATATTTAGTTCTGCATTTTTATAATATTTGCTCAATGTCTTCTATTGTAAAACAAATGATGTCTTTTTGGTTATGACAAAAACGGAAAAGGATAATTAAAATGAAAAAAAAGCTATAGCTACCTGATTTAAGTCAACTTTTATATAAGAACTATTTACAAAACTACATGTAAAATAAGTTCAAACGTTTTTAGAGTTGCATAAAGTTCGGTATATTTTGTATTTTCTCTCTTTTGGAATAACCATTCCATTATTTCAATACAGTGGTCAGTGTTGAAAAAAAAGTTCATTAACCATTATCTTAACATGGTTAAAATTCTTGGATCCATTCACCGAATGCTTCCCTTTTTCGGTTCTCTTTTTTCCTTTATCCAGCAAACAAATATTTATGACAAATATTATGTTTAGCGTATAAAAAAGGAATATCTAATGCTAAAACGAATAAAGAATATCTTTTTTGCACTTCTCGAGAAAATGAAGAACTTTTAAGGGCCTTTCTTCCAAAATTAAGCACTTTTAAAGTGCTTAAAATGGTTTTCAAATTTAAGCACTTTTTAATGACTTTTCATGACGCTACGCATCCTGAATAAGAATTAGGTCATAAATAAATTTATGGAAAAGGGAGGGGTATCAGTTTTAGGAAAGTACAATATATCAGCATAATTCTTTTCTAGAAAACTCGATGGAAATCTAAATTCTACAGATATTAGAAGACGTGTTTCTTGATATTGCTAAAAACTCTAGAATTGAAGCTAAAATTAATTTTCCAACGTGTTTCAAAAAGTTCACCTAATTTTCGACTGGCCGACATGTTATTAAATGTTAGGCGAATAAAAAAAATCATATGATTTAAAATTACATACACAAATTGATTCTATTTCTTTAAAAAAGTTAATTGAAATGATGAATGTTCAAACTAAATGAGACAAAAACCTCTTAAACAAAAACAATCAGAATTGAGAAAAGTATAAAAATGATTTTTTACCTGACTTTTGGACCATATGTTGAATATTTGTGCCACACAGTTGTACACAGATTCAGCTTCTTTGATGTTATGTTTCAACCAGTGTGCTCTACAAACAAAATACCCGGTATGTAATCAAAAATCGACTCAGAATCCTTTTTATTGAAAAAAAAACTGATTTCAAATCATTTATATTTTCATAAAGGTTATTCAGCAGTCAAGAGTAACTTTAAAAATACAAATTTCGAATGAAGATGGATTGAATTAAGTTTGCACATCGACTAATAAACAAATGTTTAGCAACGCGAAACTATTAAAAATAAAATAAATACTATAATAAATAAATAAAAATAATGTAATAAATAATAAAATAATATAAAAAATAATATAATGAATAAAAAATAATATAAAAATATAATAAATAAAAAAATAATATAATAAATAAAAAATAATATTATAAAATTTATATAAATTGTAAAATTTAAGAGAAATGTTGTAACATATTTTGTAGTAATATTTTTAGATTTTGTTCCTATTATTTTACTTAGTAATATTTTTAATTTCTTCATAGTCTAGAAAATGATTGATATTTTTTAAAATTTTAAAGATCTAAATTTATTTCTAATGGATATAAAAGAAACATATGTTAAAAAAAATCCGTTAAATATATAAAAAAATAATAAACTTAAGTTAAACTGCCTACCTTTGCAAATCTACATATTTGATTAACAGAGGGTAGAATGCATATACATCACGGACCAGCAAGCTAAATTCCTAAAATAAAATGTTTTAAAAAGTGGAAAATAAGCAAAAAAGACTAGGACATTTTAAATGTAATTAAATAAATTTATAAATGTGTTCATAAAAAATTTATGATTTTTTCTTTTTAACTATATAATTGATAAATTAATATATTTATAATATTTCAATTAATATACAATGACAACGGTTAGAAGACAACGATTTACAGCATGATAGTCAAATTATTTCTGAAAGTTAAAGGAAGGTTATTTTTGTGCAAGATTTTAAAATTGGATTTTTTAAAACAATTTAAAACTATGGTTTTTACATGTATTACGAATAATAATACAAAATACTACAAATATAACAAAATTATTTGAAAACGTAGCATATTTTGAGAAATAGGAAAATTCATGGTAAATTTTAATGACATTTAACCAAAATGGTTCACACTCTACACAAAATGGTAATGCAGCATTCCTGTTTTTCTTTGTACACAAATTATAGAATATAATGGCGAATGAAATGAACCAACATCTAAGAAACATTTTGAGATGTAAAGAAGTGATGGGGAAAAATATACGTATATATGCATTTTCTTCATAAATTCATGACAATTTTATTTCATTTCAAGGTATTTGACTACGTTAAAAACACTGTTTATAGACCATGATAGCGAATTATTATTATTATAATTATAATTATTTCTTGTAGTTCAGATTTTTCTCTTTCCAAAACAGTTTATCTTTTCTCAAAAAATGAAGGCCTGGCCTATTATCAAAGATTAAATATTTTCCAACTAAAAATTGTTCGATTTTCATAAAAATTCTCCATCGTTCACAGGATATCTTAAAAACTAATAGAGCTAAAAACTAATAGGAGCTTAAAAACTAATTTTAGCTCGTGTTTTAAATAATATAGCCAATAAAATGAACCAAAAGTTTTGTAGCTGGTGAAATACTTTTTCATTCATAGGAATTTTTGGAAAAATTAAGTCGTGAATTGATGGAAAAAATGCATATATATGTAAATTTTTATCCAGAACTTCTGTGCACATCAAAATCCTTCTTAGATTTTGATTCATTTCATTCATTATCGTATTCTATAACTTGTGTGCAAAGAAAAATAGGATTTATGCATTACTAATTTGTGTAGAGTTTTAATCGATTTGCTTAAATTTCATTAAAATTTACTACACATTTTCCTATTTCTCAAATTACATTATATTTTTAAATATTTTTTTTGTATTTATAGTGTTTATAACTGAAAATACATCTAAAAACCATAAATATTTTTTTAAAATCCAATTTTTCAAAAAAAAAATCCTTCAAAACTAGGCGGATACCTTAAAGAAGGTACTGGGTGTGCACTAAAATCCTTCTGTCCCACATAAACATACAAATAATTGCGACAACTATTGCCACAAACATGGAATCTAGGTACATTAAAGGGGCAATGCGCCATTACCCGTAAGATGAGATAAATCTCTATCTGGCAGCAGACAAAGAGTTATCGCGAAACGGTCAAATTATGAAGGAAATTTCCTTTTTTTTTTCTTTGCATCGGAAAACATTCTTTTTTCTTTTTTTTTTTATTCTTGTGCTGCAACAATTTTGGAAATATGAGTTAACAATTATGCTTTTTTAGTATTAACCCTAACCCTTAATTTGGCTAAGTCCGCTACAACGAACAATCAAATAAATAAAATCTGGCGGGTTTTGGAAAACTTCTATACACAGCGGACATTAATTATCTCAAAAATGGAAAATTATACAAATTTTTTTTTTATTTTACAGAGATCCTAATGTCTATACAGACATGAGAAAATAACAGAAATTAAAAAATATTTGAAAAAACATCTTGTCAAATTAAGGGTTAAATTCTTAATGGAAAAGTGCACAGATCTTCTTATACTAAATCAATAATGCACTACAATTTCTTAATTGACTTTTTCTTCCGTATATTTCACCATCTAGAAGACAGGAACGCTATCTCTGCTTGTAACCGATCTAAAAATGTTGCGTATGGGTACTTTACTGAATCTAAATACTAAATTTGGGACCATAGTTTTCGCTGATCTCAATTAAATGTGGGGTAGAATAATCTCAGTAGGCAAGGGTCCTGTCTATGAAGTATGACTCATTTTGTAAGGAAAATTTATATGAATACCATGACAAATTTTAATAAACTTACAACTTTGAAATTGTTGCAGATGGATGCATGGATGGAATTTTATTGAAAATAAATTTAATAGATATAATTTTTAGAGATGAGGTAACACAGCAGTACAATGCTTGTTACCTTGAAATTTACCTTATCTTTAACATAACCCAAAAAAATTTCAAATTTTTTATGTTTTTTTTAATTATCGCTCTAAAAGAAGTTTGTTGGAGTTTTTAATGTCAAATCCATTTCCATAGAAATAACTTTGCATTTTAATATAAATATAAATAAGTTTTTCTTTTAAAGTTAATAGTTTGAAAAAGGGTAGAAATGACAAAATTTACTGTCTTTTGAGTTCTCAAATCTAATACTTCTTTTTCTTGTATACAACCGACCATCCCGCCACCATTGAACGTAGTAGTATCGACAGAATTTATTGTGGCCGACTGCTGAATAAGTTTTGTCCAACCTTACATTGACCGATCAATCAAACTCACATTCCTTTCGGGGTAGTAAATAGCTCCTTCTCCCCATCTGCACACTCTCAAACAGTGGGAATGTAGCTATCAATCTTTAACATCATATCCTTCAGGGTTTTGAGATTACCTGGTACCATCAGTACTGTACTTAAATCATATCTGGTACTGCTCTAGAAAACTATTTTATTTCAGTCTTGTGGATTAATTAAAATTAGCCTTACATTTATTTTGATTCAAATTACTCACATCTTGCAGTTGTCCTTCCACTTGAGATGTATCTTCTGTTGCTGACTTCAAGTATCCTCTCATGGATTCTTCCTTGTGGAACACAGCCACCGCACGAGCGCAGATCTTCTCGGCCAAAGGAAGCACCGGGTCAATGAGAAGCTCCTCCGATGAGTTGATCACGATCTGACCGGCGTGGGCTGGAAAGAAAATAAATCATCTGTAAGAGTACATTTAATTCGAAAACCTGCAAGTGGCGACCTCAAACAATGGTATAGTATTTCGTCCACATTTCACAATACTGTTTTGAAATATTATTATTTTTTTAATTCATGTTTAGAGTATGGGTTATGGACGATGCTATGAATGCCGAAAGCAGCTGACGCAAGGCTAATGTACATTCTAAAGGTATGTAAAGGGACTTTAGAATTAAAAAAACTATTGTTTAGTTTATTTTAGTTATATTAACGTCCCATTCCGCGGCAACACTAGGGCTGTTTTGGGACGGACCTCGTAATTTTGAACAGCCGTCAGGTGAGGAGAGATGGCACACTCCTCTCCACACCACACCAGTGAGAGGACGTTTGGCCTCGATGGATTTAACTTGCACCAGACCCGCTTACACGGCAGATTTTTGCTAGAATCGAGCCTCGAACCTACAACCCTCCAGTCTCGAAGCTGAGATCTTACCACCAGACCACCGTGGCCTGAAACAAATGTTGTGCAAAAAACATAGTTTTTTTTATATAACCTATGGTAGTGGTTTCTTTGGAATTCTCTTTCATACACCCTAATAAAGATCTTCACCCACTTTCCCCAGTGTAAAAATCGTGTACCTAGAGTCATAATTCTTTTACTTTCAGAGTCCCCATATGTTTTATCGTATAGATGTGTTTCATTGTATAGCAAAGAAAGGTTTTATGCTTTTTTGGCCACGTTTTGACTGCTAATTTAGACCAAAATTTGACATAGGCTACAACTTTAGTAATAATATCGCTTTCCAAATTACCTTTAATTAAGTTATTGGTTTTCAGTTATAGCGTTTATATTCACGCGAAAACATCTATTTCCGAAATTTTATTTAAAGTTCGATACGAATCTACACTTTAAATACTAAAACGGAGTACAATTTTTTTCCTATCAAGCTCTTTAACTGTTTATTTTCTCGTATACGAAGTATAGAGAAAGTACTATAATAGTCATAGAATCAAAGTCGACATTTTGACGAAGTTTCACATTTTATAACTTCCTGAATTTTCAAAACAAATTTGTGGTATCACGTTTGTCTTTCTGTCTGTTTGTGACAAACATAACTCAAAAATCTTTCAGCAGGACGGAGGAAATTTGACGTGTGGTTTTTACACTAAATTTACAATCTATCAGATTTTGCGCAAATACTATTTAGATGAAATCTATCTGTCCGCCTGTTCAAATATAAATTAATAAGGTAACTACAAAACGAAAAGAGAGACATAAAATGTGTTACAAAGACTGAACTTCTATAGTATAGACGCTAAAGACAATAATTGTAAGAAAGTGTATAGCACATAATACCTCCAAAGAAAATGCAAATCTATCGACTTGTGGATGTAAAAAAGGATATGAATAAAATCTAAAATCTTAGTTTTTTAAAATGTAGAATAAAAATGAGAGTATTTAAAAAATATTCGTTAAGAATCTAATCAAAATTTGCCGAGTTCAGACAGCAAAATAATGTTTTTGCTCACCTGCTATGTTGACCATCCACGGTGCACTTTCTTCACCAACGGTTCTTCGAATCAAATTCAAAATATTTTTCAACAGACTGTTCAGATGTTCGCTTGTTACCATGGTTACGTGGTTTCTGGAAAAATTTAGAATTGGTAATTTAGTTTTATTACACCTAAAATATAATATGCTGATTGTTTTTAAGTATGGTGAATTTTTTCTTACCCGGATTGAACATTGACGTTGTCTGGACCTTGGCTCCACCAGAAGGGTAAATAGCTAAAAAGAAAAAAAAAGTTTAAAAATATGGGATAAATTGGAAGTTTTAAAATCCTCAAAAATTTCCTCTTCTCTTCAGCGCAACAGCTAAAATATGTTTACAAATATATTTTCAACAAATTTAAAATCTCTGAATACAGTAAGCTGCATCATAAATGATAAATTATAGCATGTTATAATAAGTTTTTTTTTTCTAAAATTAATATAATAAGTCTAAATATAATAAGTTTTTTTTTTCTAAAAAAAAGCCCATAAGAGCGGCAAACTCCAATTTTCTAGAAATTTAAGGAAACCGTTAAACAGATAACACTATGCTCAAAAATTGCTCTGAAATAATTTTATTCAATTCTTTGTAATATTATTATTAAATCAATCTTTTTGTTGTTAGTGTTGTTGTTGTCTATTTTTCAATAAGGGATGTGAGACAAATTTTTCTGGATAAAAACTGTGCACCCAAATGTTTCATATCTTTGGATGGAAAACAAAGCAGCCACTAAGTGTATAAAAAATTTAAAAGTCTCTTTCTTGAAATATCTATATTAGTAGATTTTAGAAATTAGTATAGACAACATAATACAACCAAAGAAAATGCAACTCTATTGACCTGCGGATGTAAAAAAGGATTTGAATGAAACCAAAAATCTAAGTTTTTTTTAAATGCAAAATAAAAATAAGAGTTTTTAAAAAATATTCGTTAAGAAACTAATCAAAATTTGCCGAGTTCAGACAGATTCAGAATTTAATCTATTGGAATGAAATACTCGTCACCCCAGCATTTCCCTTAACTTCTATGTATACTAAAAAGTTATTAAACAAAAAATAATGAATTTAGAGACTCCGCGCAGGCCACTTTAAAGACATGAAAATAGCACCAGACAATGCTATATCCTACTCCATTTGTAAGCATTGCTCCTCATCACAATTAAGCCCAGAACACATCTTCAACTGCTCTGCCATCTTTGGACTCTTCGACCCTCTTTCGAGTATGCGAAATGTGCTGTACAAGATTCAGGCTCCGATTCTCGCTGAGCCCGTCCTAAAGACTTTTTGACACCATTTGAATTTTTTATTATCCATAAAAAACAACAACAACATAATGAATATATGCCCTGTTACCTGCACAACATAGGAATGATAACATCGATCACAGCAGGAGTTTCGGAATATTTTCCAGTTGCCACAAATTTTTCAACTTGAGACATGAGATCATCAATCGTTGGCATGCTTTGCTCCATTTCCGCCATTACAGCTAAAAGGAAGAAGAAAAGTCATTATGATTTTTGGACAATGGAAATGGTTCGTATGTATAATTGATATGACTGTAAAGTGGACATATGTATATATAATGAATATATGTATGTATAAAGAATGTATGACTTTAAATCATAATTCGTACCTTGAGCTTCTAGTGATGTTTCTTGTAACTTTCCATGGATGGAGTACTGGTTATGCTTGTTCAGCATTGGCTCCAAGAATCCAACGGGAAATGTGCCAGCAAAAGCACCTAAACAGTTGCCCAAAGCCGGACGGTGCCTATTGACAGGAGACAGCAAAGCATGATATAAAGAATAAAAGTCATTGGTTCAAAGAAAAGTACAAATGAAATGGTAGATAACATGGAATTAAATGAATAAATTTTAAAACTATAGTATGCTTAAGTGTTTCCGTAATGAAGGGTTCAATATCAAAAGAAACAAAATTTCTTTTAAAATATGATGCAGTAAATATGTTTAAGTGGCAAAAATTGGAAAAAGTCCTACGTAGGTTTTGACTGTGTACTAACAAAAACCAGAATTCCAGAATATATTTGGAAACACATTTGCGTTTTGTAAAAATAGTATCGCATCATAGAATCCTCTTTTTTATAAACCAAATCTATAGCGATCCACTTTATTCTCAGGGCATCTAATTTTTGTCAGAAACCAACAACACGTGTTTTTTCAGAAAAAGTGTTCATGTGCAACAATTTTAGAGATTTTGAGAGAAAAACGAGGGTTTGCGAATATATTTTTTAAGAGTAATTCAACATAAAAATATTCCCTAACAATATTCTAATTTAATTTTTCTAAAAATTATTTGTACTGTAAGGCTTTTTGAAGATTTGAAATTCATATCACATTATTGAAAATTGTGGAAAGATACATAAATATTCAATGTTTTCTCGTGACCACCACCAATTAATTCGTATACCGTGGTTTCATAGTTTAGACTCTTCAGTATTACGAAAGAAGCAATGAAAGGTAAGAAACAATGAAAAGTGCTTATTATTAAAAGTGCTATTTAGAATAAGCAACAATGCATTTTTCTTCTTCAATAACAACATAAAAATAAAGAGGCCGTACTTTTCTTTTTCTCTCTTTATTTTTTAAACCTTATTTGTGTTATGTTGGAAGCAATATATTCGTAAGAAGTTTCCAAAAAGCTCAGAGTATGGACAAAATAACCAAAAGCTTAAGTGATTCTTAGCTTTAATCATATCAAGAAACCTTCATCTTTCATGTTATAATAAGGTAAAAACTGCATACTATATTGACAATTTTAACATCGAATGTAGTTTATATACATCAGGGTGTCCTCAACAAAAATTGTAAAGGACACCATACTCCCCTGCAATTTGTATCCCTATTGTTGCATGTTAATTATTGTGTAAATTTTTTTGTTAAAATATATTAATAGCCTTCATACAATTACAGATTTCTGTTTTAAATTATAAAGCTGGATAGTTTTAAATAAAATGAAGTTTTAAAATACAATTTAAAAATGTGTGTCAAATAAATAAAAATTGACCAACAACATAAATAAAAGTTGAAATCAAACCCCCCAAAAAAAAACTCAATCGTAAAAGAAAAATAAATACCTGTTCAATTCAGTTTTGATGAATTTCCTGAAAATAAATAAAATAAAACAATAAAGAATAATAATGAAACCCATTAAAATAAAATAAACAAAAATGAAAACTTAATAAAAATAAATGCTTTAGTGAAAATAAATGTAATAACAAAATAGTTAAATTCTTAAATAACTGCTGTCGAAAACTGTATCATAACATAAAATAATTAAAACATGACGTTGGATAAAAGAACATGATTATTAATTTATGGATTTATTAAATTTTAGATATCATAGATATTCGAACTTTTTTTTTCGAAATACTCTCAGATTTCCAAAGACCTTTTTTAAGACCATTGTACGATGTTTCCAGCTCCAAAATACGCTTAGAAATAAAAAATTGTGTACTGAAAAATCGTGCTATACTTTTTAAAATGCAATTTCAACTACTTTCCAAAATCAGAAAAAACATGCCCACTTCTAACTGTATTGTAAATTCCAGTTATCTTTTAATATCTCAAAACTACTCTAAATATTTCTAATATGCGTTATGGTGATTATGATTATTTACATGAATTATTAATTAGTGTTTATTCTATCTATTTAATTTATATTTTAGCTAGCAAAACCTTTCTTTTTAGGATCGAAATAAGGGCCGTTAGTTTTGTAGTAATTTAAATCTTGGCATTTCTTGAGCCCCATTATAATTCTTTTATAAGAAAAGGCTTCTTTAAAGTTAAGTTTTCTTGTTTTCTTTTCTTTTTCTATTTAATTTTTCTTTTAAAAAATCTATTTAAAATCAACTTAAATCTGGTGTGGAAAGTGAATTAGTAAATTTCCCTCCAATGTCCTTAACGTATTTTACAATACCTGTTTCATGTAAGAAATTGTAGAAAATAAAAAACAATTTTACTGTACAAACCTGCTATTGCTGAGATCTGCTTTGGTTCCCAAGGTGAACAAACTGTTTAGAATTTTATAACAAGCAACTTGAACTTCATTCACTGAAAAAGAAATGTGCATTATAATTGTTATTGATAGCTGAAGCAATTAAATATACACAACAAATGTTAAAAGTGATTATTATATATACAGAACTAATACAAAAAAAGGACAAATAAATGCTTATTAATATGAAAAAAATTCAGAATTCAATTTTTATTGATTTGAAACAAAATTAAAATATTTTTGAAAACGAAGAATGCAAAATATATGCAATGAACAAAGCACTAACACATGAAAAAAGGATACAATTGAAATATTTGAATAACTGTAACTTACAAAAGGGAACTGATTTTCAATTTAAAAACTCTCAAATTTAATTAAAAAGTACTAATTAATGTATTAAAAGATGATTTTTATTTTAGTTATTGTCTTCTTTTCAATCTTGAGATCAACTGTTTCTTTAACTTTCTACCAGATGGTGCCACTGTTACTAAATCAAAATTTAATTTAATCTCAAATAAGTGACAATTCTGAAAATATAAGAAAATAAAATGCCATTGATAATTCACGAGACCAAAATTTCACTCGGCTAACATATCAGTAATGAACAATAAAAAAAATTACATACTTCCATCTTTACCAATGAAAAGAAAATTACTTAAATAATAGTGTTCAAAAAAGTAATATATTAAGATACAAAATTGCAAATTGTTTAAATTACATTTTTATGTTAGCGAATATTTATATATTTTCCAATTTATCTTATTAATGTCTAGAATATAATTCAATACGATTGTAACTTATTAAAAGCCTTTAAAACAAATATATAAATGTCACAAATATTTGATGTTATTCAAATGAACACTTACAAAGTAAATCGCTTCCAAATTCGTTGGCTCCCAGATGATCGTAAAGAGCGGTCAATACCGGAAGCAAAACCAGCTGGATGTAATTCAGAGAAGATGATGTCTTCATCGTTGTTCCTCTAAGATGGCTGTACTTTTCTAACGACAAGTTTTGAACCAGCTGCGCCAGATCATCTGCGGCTTGGTTGAAGAAAGTCAGCATGGAGGTCTTCACAAAATCGGGGCAGTTCTTTGCAATTGTCCTATGTTGATAGATACATAATATGACTATGACACATGTATTTGGCACGAGTGTGGCACATGTGTCATTGAATACTGAAAACATGCATGTGACACACGTATAATTGATTATTGAAAATATATATGTATCATTTAATATTGGAAACATGTATTTGACACACGTGTCACTGAGTATTGAAAACATGTATGTGACACACGTATCACCGAGTATTGAAAATATGTATGTGGCACACGTGTAAATGAGTATTGAAATATAGTATGTGACAAACGTATC
>JAPMOQ010010428.1:1125312-1202631 GCA_026543055.1 Argiope trifasciata | reverse complement strand
ATGTGACACACGTATCACTGAGTATTGAAAACATGCATATGACACACGAATCACTGAGTATTGAAAACATGCATATGACACACGAATCACCGAGTATTGAAAACTGTAAAATAACTGTTTATTTAAAGGGGAACTTCATAACGTAAACTGCCTAGCGTCGTAAAATATTCGAAATGTTTGCTACAATAGCTGTGATTTAACTAAACTTAAAATCTTTACCAACAAGAACACGAGAGAGGCTTTTCTAATTGCGCTTGAATCCCTTAAGAATCCGAACGCTTAAGGATATTCAGCCTTACATTTAATGTAATAAATTTTTGGACGATGTATTTCTTTTAAAATGAACTTTAAGAAAGTTCAAGAGTCAAAATTGTACAATTTTTAAATTTCGGTTTTTGGGAATGTAAAAAAAAAATGACATTCGTGCAACAATTAATACAAAAATCAACTTCCAATAATGAAAAATATGTTTTTTGAATTAATCATGCAAATCTAATACAGAATCTATGTAAATAAAAATGAATGTTTGTATATCTCTTATGCGCTGCCATACCGCTCATCCAATTCCGATAAAACGTCGGCTACTTATTACTTGCACTTACGGGATGGTTATGGACATATTAAAATTATCTAGTATATAAAAAATATTTTGGGATCCATTTACAGCATCTATTAGCCATAGATTGACCACCAAATAACGCCCCAAGGAGACGCAACAGATTCTGTAAAGACGTTAAATTCAAGCTAAACGTTAATATTTCGTAGCTATTGTAATTAAATGCAAATAAGTCTTTCTCTGAGGTAATAGTTTTATTAAGGAGGGTGCGAAAATGCTTTAGGGTAACCCATCCTGTATGTTTGAAATTTTAACAAAACATCTATAAAATTTTAGCTTTTTTGCAGTAACGTGCGAAAATATTATAATACAAATAATTTTGCACCATCTTAAGTTTCAAAAAATTGTCTTTTCAACTATATTAAAAATTTTATGGTGTATATATACATATATATAGTCATCAATTTTAAAAGAAAATATTTTAATCACATTTTCTAATATTAAAGTTGAGAATACTGATCACATATTAAACTAATCACGAGATACAATAAGTAGTTTCTTTCATTACCATTCTGAAAGAACATCAAGCTTTACACTCCTAAAAGAATACACAACTCTAATACATAAAAATAAATACTTGTTTGTAGAATAGAATAATAAATTCATTAATAAATAATTTATGATTCTCCTTTATATATCCTACAATTTCAATTAATGTATTCATTGCTGTCAAGAAGATAAATATTATTCTTGCTATCATTCTTAATGAAACAAGTAACTATATCAAATTCCAAACGATATTTCCGAATTTCTTCTACGGCAGCAAGGCGCCGGGTCCCAGATTGTGGAGTATAAGAATGGAATTCAAACGAAGAATATGGATTCGAAGGCATTTTTCTGCTTACCTTGCATCTGTAGCTCTGATCAGTACTTGCAAGCACCTGACAGATATCCTTGCATCACTTCCAAACACACTCATTTTGGATCTCAGGATTCCAGCCAACTTGCAGAAAAGACTGTAAACGAATAAGTACATATTATTGAAATATGGGCAATGAAATCAAAGTTTTTTCGAATATGAAATGTACTGTTCACGAAATCTCACCTTGCAACCATCTCCTTTTCCCGCACAGTGGAGATTCCAACGTTGCTGGCAGCTGTCGTACTTGTTGCAGCTGCCAAGAAGAATGTCTTTTGCGATGAGAAGTATTTTTCCATCAGTGGGAGAACCACCTGTGCATTGAGAAAATAGAAATCATGGGCAATTAGTTGGTAAATTACTTCAAAATTTTAAATTTAATTTCCGAGACATTTATTTATAGCATAATTGTGGCTGAGTGAAATAAAAGGAGTTGTTTTAGCATTTGTACTTGAATATCTTATTTTTTAAACGAAATAAAACTAACATTTATTTTTATTTGTAGAATATTCAAGATTGGCGAAAAGGACAATAAAATCCATACCATTTGCTTCCGTTTTAATTCATATAATATGGAACTACCATATATTGAATCTGTAAGGTTTCTGTTTTGTATGCAATAAATCCTCGAATGCCTTTTCGTCATCTCATGGATTTAGATCTTATAAATTTGTTTGAATACAAAAATCTCCCATAAAAGCAAAAACACGACGGTATACTATTTCAAATCTAATGGAAGAATGAAATTTTTACGCAATCGGACGTACTTTTACTTTAAAAGTACGTCCGATACTTTTCTTTTAAAAAATTCAATTATTTAACACAATGCAAGGAATATTTCGTCAGAAAAATTAAAATTCATTTTTTTTCAAGGCAAAAAAACCTAATATAGAAGCAAAATGAAATGTATATTACCAAAAAAGAAAAAAAAATTAAAGTTCACGTCAGCATTTTGATATTTATTCCTCTACTGAAATTCCCTTACGGTTTAAGAAATTTTATGCTGACAAGAGTAAGAGTGCAACGATTTAATATTTTAAACTTAAAACTAAAAAAAAATTAATCTTAAAATATTGGTTTAGTGAGATTGATTACTTAGAATGAGATATGTTTTAGATCTTTTTGAAGAAAAAAAAATCTAACATAGATGCAAAATGAAACACATATTATCAGAAAAAAAATTAAAGTTCAAGTCAGCATTTTGATACTTATTCTTGTACTGAAATTCCTTTAAGGTTTAAGAAATTTTATGCTGACAAGAGTAGGATTGCAACGATTTAATACTTTAAATTTACAATTTTAAATATTAAATCGTATATTTAAGTATATTTTAAGCTTAATTAAAAAAATTAACTTAAAATATTGGTTAAGTGAAATTTATTATTTAGAATGAGATATGTTTCATTACAAAATAAAAATATTCCTTAAAAAATCCTAGCATTGAAGCAAAATGCAGCGCAAATTATCGAGGAAATAAAATTAATGCTCGAATTGACGTTATTCTTCTGCTGAAATTCCCATACGGTTTAAGAAATTTTATGCTGACAAAAATAGATGTGTAACGATTTAATGTTTTAAACTTAATATAAAATAAAAACTTATCTCAAAATATTGCTTTAAGATCAGCTTAGTCACAAAAACAAAATTTCCTTTCCAAAACCTAGACTATCTACAAAATTTGGCGTACCTTACTGAAAAATTTCACATCTCTTGTCGACGTTTTGAAACTCATTCTTCTGCTGTAATTTCCACTGGGTTTCAGGAGTTTCATGCTGATGGCCGTGATATCCATGTACTGGATGAGTTTCTCGAGAAGAGAGGACGCAAAGCGACGCTCTTCGGCGACAGGAGTGGACGGGGCCCCTTCGTCAGGCGCAATTTTCCTTCCGATTCTAGTGGAGTGGGCTGTATCAGCATGATCGGACATACCCAGCCTGGTATTTTGTGTCAAGGTAGGCATGCGGCAAAACGCGGTGTTAATTACAAAGCAAGCCGGAAGTGGTTGTGTTGTTTAGATTGAAAGAAGATAAAAGGCGTTAAGTTTTCGGGTTACGATTTTTTGGGGGGGTGGAATGCATTAAGAGCGATTATGTAGAAGTAGAGAATGGTGATGTGAAGGAAGGAGAAAGTAGCAAGAGATAAAAAAAGTGTAGAAATACAGTAAGTGAAATAGGTGTAGAAGTAGCAAATTAATGGCATACATAAAATCACACAATGGAGAGGGACGCACAAAGGTATGGAGAAAAAGAAAAATCAATCAGTTAATTCATTTAAAGGAGAGGCAAAAACATAAACAAAATGCAAAGATAACCCTTTGCACTCGATGCTCGGTCCCTACTTACCAGTCTTTTTTTTTTTAATCTTTCGTATTTTGCATGATTGTGCTCTTTGAAATCATGTTAATATATGTTGTGATTATATTATTTCTGTTAACTGTTATTCCGTATTTATTTATTTTGAACATTTTGTACGATGATAAATACTAAATAAATAAAAAATTGGTGGCGCAATCACTCGAGTGCAAAGAATTGAGTGAATTTTTATTGAGTAAATTTTCTAATGCTGCAACATAATTGAAACATAATGCAGCTAAGTATTAAAACAATATGCTTAACACTTGAACTGCAAGTTGTTTATGAAAATTACTGTTGTTAAATATTCTTCATTCAGACTATTTTAAGGAGAAAAAATATGATCAGACATTTTCTCAAAAGATGTTTTTTTTTCGTTTGATTAAAATAATTTTGAAATATTTTTTGTCATTTAGAATCTTGAATGTTTATTTAAAGTGCCAAAAGTCACAGAATGGATTTTTAAATGCTAATTGTCTATTTTTTGTTATGAATAACTTTTAGACCTGATACTAATTGCCTTGAAGAATATTAAATACCTTGGAACTTTGAAGAGCAGTAGAAGCTCGCTATATAGAATGAAAATTTTCGAAAATTATTTAGACATTTATTTTCCCTTTTACAATATCACAAAATATAGCAATTCTTGAATTTTAGAAGTTTATGTAAAGCGAGAGCAGAATCTGACCAAACAACTCCAAACGCATAGTAAACATAAAATAAAATTACGATAAGGAGAGAGCTGATACAAGAGACAATAAATTCCAAAAGATAATTAGGAGGCAACTGATTGGGGAGGATAAAAATCCTCAACTTTTTTTAGAATATTGTTTTCCTATCTAGCTTCCAAAAATATTTGATCTCAATTCAATCAAATGTTCACAATGGGATCTGCACTCATAATAGGATTCAAATCTGTGTGTATGAAATTGCCATTTGGATCACCAAATTTTCAAAAAAAAAATCGCTTGTAATTTTGTTATGAGATAAAATAATATATACACGTTTAATTTACACGTATTTTTATTAGTAGTAGATTTAAACTAAAGTTTTCGCTTTAAAAGTTTTTTAATTATTCAATTTTATTAAATACAATATTATATCAACTAGTATTAGTAGGAGTAATGAAAACCCCCAATAAAATTAGCTTATTAGAATATACACAGAAGTGTACAAATGCTGAAATTTTCTTCTAACCTTGCTCATTTTTTCTACGTCCCTATAATATCGTTATAAAAAGTTTTACAATACAGTATTGAGTAACTTTTTATGTATTTATAGATTATTACGAACCTTCCCATGCAACAATCGAATGTTCCGATATGATTTTAAGTCGTGTTAATTACCATTCAAATCCATTTTTCAAAAGATACTGGATAATTCAGAGAATTTATCTTCAATTCTTGTACCTCATTTGGAACATAATCAGCAAAACTATTTCATATACTCTACAACCATAGGGAGGACATTATGAGCAGTTATCGAGACGCTACAACTAAGCAATTTTCCTACATATTTCCGTGATTTTATCCAAACACTAAGAACTGTCACACTTCGTCTAGAAAAAAGCAGCTCTAACATTATATTTTAGATATATTCCATGAGTTTTTGGCACTTAAATATGTATGGTATATCTCAGGGAGGGGACTAAATCAATCTTTAGTTGAAAATATACCGAAGATGAGAAAGTCGTTTTAATCAATTGAGAAATAAATGTTATTATTAATTTTCCTAGATTCTTTCTATAAAAGATTGCTAATTGAATTACTTGATTGAAATAAGCCATATTTAATATTTAAAAAGTTTCTCTGCACAGCTAAAGTGTTAAAGATAATATAATTTCTAAACTATTAATAAATCTAAAATCTGAGGTTACTATTATTATATTCAAATATTAATGAAGTTACGTAGATTAAATTATAAAATATTAGGAATAATTCTAAGTTAATTATATTATTATACAAATTTATATCCTATTCCATTATAATTCTCTCAGGAAACGAAGGTTTAATCTTAGATAAAGCATATTGAATTTCATGTTGGGTAGCTAAAGACTAAAAACTTCAAAGTTTGAAAGCGTAGTTAATTTTCAAATTGGCAACTGATTTCAATAATTTGGTTTCTTATTTCGCTCTATTTGTTTTAATTTTCGATTAATAAATTTACTTATGGCATTTTTTATTCATTTCGGGCTCTAAACTAAAATAATTTGTGTGTTGAGATCTAAAACTATCTAGGGTTCTATCTAATCTGGAGTGTCTTTAAAAAAGCTGTAACGACCAACCTACAATTTGGAAGGATAAACATGGACTGAAAAAACACAAGCTTTCTATTGTTAGCAATACCAGAAGTTTCAAAGCATGCATACATAAAGGGTACAAATGCTAGCATGCTAAAGAATTAAAATGCAAAGGGATTGAAGGATGATGGGAAAATATAATGTAAAGGTAATTGCATGCGCAAAGGAAATTCACTACAATGGTAATCATAAAAAACACAAATGTCTACAAAACTACATTTACCACTTTCATAAACTTCTAAAGACTAAAAAAATAAATTTCTATGACACTTGCTACTAAACTATATCGTACCATATGGTTTTTCTAAATGCGAGATCACGAGATTTTTATGATTTATTTATGATTTAATTTATTTAGAAATTTATTTCCAAAATTTTGTGAATTACATAAATTTAAAGTTTTATTTCTCCGATTCAAACTTTTTTATAACTATGAAGAACTGATAGTTGGTTATATTATGTATAAAAATACAATGTAAGTATATTTCAAGTCCCATTCTGCAAATTGATAATTTGCTTTCAAATATAACTTAATTTATATTTTGAAATTCATCAAATTATATATAAAAAAGCAGATTTTTATACCATTATTATTTGATAAATGAAATTTGAATTAGAAGAGATTGCTGAAAAAATCCTTTAGCAACTGACATGATAAATTAGCAAATTATTTTATGATATTAGTCAATTAAATTTATTGAAGTACGTTTTTCTTCTTTCATAATTACTAAATTTCATTTGGTTTATTAATAATTGCTGATAAAAAATGTTGTCCTTTAAATCTGTGAAATGCTATTTACTCGTTAATAAGTAACTTTTATCATCCTAATAATTATACTCTTAATGTAGTATTTATATATTACTTTTTATTATACTTTTATTAATTATAATTTTATTACTGACTACCCCAAATAAAATAACTTATAATAACGTTTTTTAAAATTTTAATTTCTGTTTAAGAAAATCATTATTATATAGCATTAAAATTCTTGTTCAATGATTCCTTGTTAAATATATTCCTTTGAATATCAAATAATATATTTATTGCATATTAAAATAATTTATTTTTACAATCTAGTTTATACACAACTTTCATAACAGATATTTCTCAAATTTAAAAAAGATAGTTTTTTATAGTTTCTACTCATAATTCAATAATAACTATAGTAAAAAAATTATATAAAATTCATTTGTAAATAATATTTTTTCTAAGTAATAAATCTATATCTTTTAACATTTTATTATATGATAGCACTGAAAAACATAGTCAATGTATTTAATTAATGAACAGACAAATTCAAACGGTTGTTGGCTGAACAGATAAACTGAAAGACTGAACAAAAATTATGAGCATGAATCAAGAACAATAAAATGGCAATGGAACATAGAGTCGCAAACAACATGAACACGTTCACTGCCACTTCTCATGTCTGATATCAGGACCATCAATCGAATGAGATGACCTCTTCTTTGCTATGTTTTAACTGTAGTAGAGAAGGTGTCATCAAGTAACATAGATGTTTTGATACAATTACATATTATTTGTAACGCACAGGCGCGTCAGTGCCAGCGAATGTGTTAAGAGGTTGAAAATTCGGGGGAAATGTATGTAGATCCCGCTTCTAGAAAGCATTATCGTCATATACGTGATGGATAACTCCTGTCTCTGGAAATTTGTTGAGCAAATTTCAACATAGATTTCGTGTAAAAGCTTGGAAGAAGGCTCGGTGATTATCTCTTGAATCCATATTTCTATTCGAAGGCCTAAATGAAACGGTGCGCCTTGTTATACTGCAACATGTGCTGACAGATATGCAGCAAAATACATCAACTGCAATGCAGTTATGCATGCGATTCCTGCATGAGGTTACTCTTGTACATTTTCTCCACAAGTAGCATAATTACTCGATGTTAATGGTAATTATGCTATTCAAAGAAAATAGGCGCTTGGATATTAATGTATTTATATATTCAAAGTATACTGTATTATATATAATGTATTAATATAATATATAATGTATTAATATAATATATAATGTATGATATATAATGTATTAACCCCTTCTTGGTCGGCGTCGCATCTCATACGTTCGGCGTTTTTGTGCCCGTATTTTTGGCGTCGCATGCCATGCGACGAAAAGAAAAATTGCATATTGAGATTGAATTCGCCGCTATTTACACGTCTTTTATAAATCCCGGGATTATTTTTGTATTTCTGAATATTGCTAAGAGATGGCGCAAGTAGTCCCACTTTCTTCACAATTTTCTCAGTGAGATTTCCCGCCTTGAATTACAATCAAAATCATTTTGTACTTTCTGTGATTTCGTTTTTATTAGTGTTACCGTTGCATGTCAAAAAATTGATTATGATGGATTCAGAGAGTGAGTCCGAGGACAGTGAATTTATTCTCTCTCATTCGGAAGATGATAATTCTGATTTATCAAGTGATAATATTTATTCAGAGTCTAGTGAATCAGAAGACGATGGCATGAGCTCAGGAAGGATGTGGTTTGAAGAAAAAACAGTGCGTCCTGCTCCAGTTTTTGATAAATGTGATTTTTATGCTCTGATACCCAAGACTGATTGTAAATCTGTTTTAACGGTAAGGTTAGAAAACTATTTTCTAAAATATTTTTTACCTAATTTTAATAATTATTTTATGTAGATATTTATCTTAAACACCTTAAAGCAATAGAGTTAATAAATATGTTATTACAGTGTATTTTTTAAAGATAAAACGTGGGTGCATTGTGGTAAAAACTGCAGATCAGTGGACAGGATATCACATATTTCACCCCCAATAAGTCAAGCAAAAAACTGCTTGCTGACAAAAATATTTTGCATTTTCGAAATTAGGATAGAACATAGATTAATTTTCAGCAATAAAAAAAAATGCTTTTTTTGGGCCGGAAATTCGAAAAAAAATCCGACCAAGAAGGGGTTAATGTATGTAAATATATTAATGTATTCAAAGAAAATAGGCGCTCGGAAGCCATTGCTTGACCTACACATTCCCCGTCGGACTTTTCCCTGTTAGGTCACTTCGAATTAATCGTTTATTTGTTTGATCCCTATGGGCACAAGAGGGAATCATATTACATAGAGGCGAAAACAGACTAAATGCCTTTTACCGCACACAGAAATTGGCTTTATGTCATTACAAAATGTCTAAGAACGTCAACGGCCGTCACTTTCAGTGGCTCTTTTAATAATTAAACAAAAAAATCCTTTTGTAGTTATTATTGTATATCTTGTAGTTCCAGAGTGATGTTGAAATCCATCCGAGTGGTTCGCAATTTTCATCTTTTTTAACGGCGTTACAGCATGATGTTCCATTGCAATTTTTTTTTTCATCTTGATGAATGCTCATTACCCTCTGAATTCGTCGATTCAATAACAGAACACCCTATATAAAGCTGTCCTCTCAAAAATGGTACAAAATCGTCAAACATTATGCTTTTGTCTAAAATTCTTGGAAATCGCAATAAATCCTCTTTTTACTTTTCTCAGCTTCCATCCAAATTTATCTGAAATATTGCGTGAACAAAATTAAAATATTCCTATTCGGAGTATTATAGAATACAGGCTTACTATTTATGATAGAGAAGTGTAAATAGATGCCAGCAGTTGCCAAGAGCATTTGAATATTAATTTCAATAATTCAAATAAGGGCACGATCCAAAAGTTTTTAAAATGCTATATCAATCATATATATTTTTTCTTTGCTAACAAATTGTTACATCATTTATTTCATTATATAATTAATTACATAATAAAAACTACCGATACTCATGTTTCTACAAGGTTTCTCTTTCTTTTCATCTCTACCGTCCCATGGAAAGGAATATTTTAATTTCATTCACTCTGTGGTTGATTTCGAGAAAAGACTGTAAAACTGCAGGAATTTAATTGAATCTACTAAAACACAGAAGTCCACTTACCTGTGCACTTTATAACCTTCATACTGAAGGTACTTCAAGAATTCTTGGGAGCGTTCCCGATTTTTCCTCTTTTCTTTGTCAGTCAATAAATCATACGGTACTAATTGAGGGTGAATTCCACCGCCTAAAAATAAATTTAATTAATTAAAATGCTGAGCTATTAGCAGATCAAATCCGTCACAACCAATACGTCAACTCCTAATATCTTAACTCATAACATCCAAGTTCAGGAATGGGCAAATTAAGGCCCAAATAAATATATATTGACGTAAATAGCAAAATTCAAAATATAAATTGACGTAAATAGCAAATAAAGACAGCTATTTCGGTATATTCATGGCCTTTTTACTGTCTCCCATTTTGTTCTACAAAATATAAATTGACGTAAATAGCAAATACAGACAGCTATTCCGGTATATTCAATCGGTAAAGAGCTAAATTTCTTTATTAGTTATAGCTGCAGATTGGCGTCAAAAAGCGTTATTTAATTGATATAGTTGCAATTTAACAATCATCTCAAGCAATTTTTTCTAAATATGCCAAAGTTAGAGTTTTACAAATCATAATCCAAAGCAAGTTTCGCAAATTTAATATCTCACATCCAGAAAATCAGCTCTATGTTTGCTTCATCTTATATATGTGAACAGGTGTTTTCAGCTATGAACCTTAGAAAGAATTGTTTCAGAAGTAGACTGACGGTTGAGCATTTCGCCTCGTTCCTTAGAATCAGTACACCTCATTTCGAACCAAAATATATGGAACTGTTATACTTGTATGTTGTTTCTAAAATTTAGAAAAATTATCTTCGCCCGACAAACTTTTTTTTTATTATTTTTAGCTCGCGACCGTTAACGTTTGCCCATCTCTGTCCTAATTCTATTTTATTTACATTTATATTTATCCTTCAAGCAACAATATGAAATATTCTTTCAAATTAAATCACATTAGCCGTTATCTGATCTGATTACTTCCAGAGTTATTGGATTTTCAAAATAATATAATATAAAAATAATTTATTAAAACCTAAATAGCGTCCTGTATAAGTAAATTTTAGTTTATTTTTTAATTTCTTTGCTAGGAATTCAATGCAAAAGCTTTCTTTTCATTCTATATGTATCAATATAGATTTTTCAGTATATAATCAATTATCACTATAAAATACCAATGCATATCAACTTAGAATTTTAAATTATGAATCAATCATCAATAAAGAATACCTATGCGTTTAAGAATTTTCCAATAAAATGCAGTACACTTCAGATTAATATTTACATTGGATACTACAAATTCCATAACAATGATTCAAAAACTATGAATCTTGATTTTATTTCTTTGAGTTTAACACTTGCTTCACTTAAGCAGTTATATTTCTTCTACCATTAATCTTTTTATTTTCCATAAAATTTTTTTAACTCGCTTATTCTTGCCGTTCATACAATATGCTCGATTTACATATTTTTTACACACTATTAAAATACTATGGTAAATTTATTTTAATAAAGAATATAAGTAATTTGTGAAGTTGAAAAAAAATTGAAAAACATTTCGTTTGGTTCTCAAATAAATTACCCAATGCTTCTAACTCTTCTTTCTTCTTTTGGGCCCACTGGTCATGCGCATTCTCGGCCAGTCTCTCGGACATGTTCTGAAAGACAAAATAACATAAATTGTTTTATTTTATTACACTGAAAAATACAAAATCTATGAGAAAAAGTTAAATATTTTGATCTTAGTTTAAAAACATAACGTTCTGCAATAGAAAAAAAAACACACAATACTGAAAAAATAAGTGAACATTTTTTTACTATCACTAATATATTTCTCTTCAGAATACAATCAATTTTATTATGGTTTTTTACAGAATATGTAAATTTTTATCCTTTGCATAGGATTGGTACAGTAAATATATCACTATGTTACTATGACAAGCAAAAGTAAAAAGAGTTATATATATATATATATATAAAATATGAGACAGAGAACCTCAATATTTCTCAATTAGAATTCATAATTTAAAAGGAATCTTTTAAAATCTCATTTGTCCATCAGAAACAATAACTGAAGTAATAATATAAACTGAAATAATTTCTGAGCTTTATATCTAATCAATGATACAAAAGCAAGAACCACGTTAATATTTAAAATATTTTCCATAAACAAACTAACAAAAACATTATAATACAAGGTTCTTTTTTTCTCCAGCTAATTGTATCTTATTTTTTCTTTTCATTTTTCAACAAAAAATGGAAAAAAATTCATATAGCAATACTATATTAGTAATATTAACAGGTATTGATGACATTATTTTAATTAATGAAATATAAATCACAGTTCTTAAACAATCCGAAGTGGCTGGTAACCCTAATCAATTGAGATATATCAGCACTCCTTATTTAGAGAATTCCATTCTCTAAAGAAATAGGATTGTCTTGAAATGATACAATTTCTTACCTGCATCTCCTTGGTGAGAGTCAAATTGGTCATATCCACCGGCTGAGGAGAATAGGTGTGAGGTGTTTCCGTCTATAAAAAAGAAAAGAGAAAGATATTTTGTGACATTGACTTCATCGAATGTATGAAACTGAGAAAATTCACTCAATGTCCAATAAATGATTACCGTTTTTGTAGTCCTTGGCAAAGAGCTACGCGCTGCATCGCTGATCTCGAGCTTCCATCCCAGTGCCAGAAGCGCTTTCAATGATTCACGAATGGGCTCTTCATAGCGCTCTTTCTCCTGCGTGTATGAAAAAACAATACTTGATTAAAAAATGAACAAGAAACTTCATAAATATATTTTTTAAAGTTTAACAATTAATTAGATAAAAGTGAAGAAATTAAAAAGGCCACAGTAGCCTGGTTGGTAGAGCGTCAGTGTCGTAACCGAAAGGTCGTGGTTTCTGACCTCCTCTCGGCTAAAGACCGCCGTGCTGGCTAATGGCAGTTGGATCATGCTAAATATGTCGTGACTGCAAAGTCCTCCAAGTTCCCATAACAAATGATACCTCTAGGAGTACTGAATCAGGGATGAGTCGGTCTCTGATATGGATCTAAATTCTGACTTCTGATGAATGAGTGTATCAATGAGTTCGTCAACCCCTTAAAAAGGGTTGTGTTTTGTGTGTTCGAGCAAAAGTCGTACTTTCACCTGAACGGTGCTTATTAACAACGAAAGTCGCACACTTCTGCCTTCATTCGAAAGAGCTAAATCTCATTCGGATTAGTATGACCAAGTGGCATCAGACCGACCCGAATAAATTAAAGAAATTAAGCATAATGATTGGAGTTTTTTGGATTTTATTGGCACAAGAGCCATGGTGTTCACTACGCTGCGCCAATCTGTATTTGTTTTAGGATCAAAATATATTTCAGATATAAAATGCAATGTAAAAACATTTTTCAAAACATGAAGAAAAAAACTTAAATATGGGGATAGAAACATATTTATTTCAAAAAAGCAAAAAGATTACTATGTGGCGTTTAGTCAAGCAAATGAGAAAATGTGATATAAACGTTGATTACTAAAATTTGGACATTCAATGAGAATATGATAAACAGTCATGATGCAATTGCACTGAGAGCACATTGGTGTCTCTTCTCCAAAAATAGCGTGAATCTAGAGTGACCTCTGTCCAAAACAGGTTAAGATTGTGTCTGCTTTTCCATTTGGAAGACGTGGCCAAAGTTCAACACGAGGTTTAGCACTATGAAGTTTGTTTTCGGTTTATAGATTTCACTGCATCTGCCATTTTGAGAAACAGAGCAAAGTTATGTGTCAATTCAAATCACTGACACGGATATTAATATTTGTTGTAGTAGTAGCCGATTTGGCGACATTGTCCACCTTTTCGTTGCCCACAATACCTACATGAGAAGGCACCCAACAGAGCAAAATTGTAAATCACGTGAGGAAAATCTATTGAAAAGGTTTAAAATCTTAGAAACTAATGGAGAATGAATGAATCTAGAATGAAGATGGGGTGATTTTTGAGACAGTAAAACACTTAATGAATCGATGTAAATTATCTATTTCTATTGAGAACTATTGTGTATTTTTTATAATATAAATAGAAGAGCAGTTATCCACGCTGTGAAAACTGAAAGGGAAGGATGGGTTTTAAATGAAAAGATTGCATTTGGGAAAATAACAGAACAAAAGACACTATCCGATGTTTTTGATCCATCTGTGTATATTGCAATATAATCTTTATATTGATGTCTATGTTCATAAAAATTGTGTCTATAAATAGATTGGTAATTTTTTTTAAAGGAAGCAAAGAGATTCAACGATATGCAGTTCTTAGGCCTGCAGATATAGGTTAGAAGTAAAATTGAAAATATAAGTAAAAAAATTTCATTCATAGTTTTTGAAAAAAATTAATGGTATCTTATACGCTTTATAAGTTTGCAGATAGCAGTTTATATTCAAAGTATATTCCTTTATATTCAAAAGCTCGATACTTATGGATACTAAGACAGTAAGGTCAAGTTTTTGCATTGTTATTCAACATGCGCACCATTAAAAAACTTCTCGTTTTTCTCATGAAAGTGTTTTTCGTTCGAAACAGTATCAACTCCATCACAGTGGTACGAGATTTACACTAGAGTATACATGTTTTATTAATACAATTTTAGCACAAATTTCACGAAAAGTGAATGAAGTAAATTAATGAATCAAATCACATATCCCAACCGTAAATCATGCGATATATGGAAAAAGACTATTTTTAAATTGGACTTTAAGAAGCTTTCACAGAAAACATTCATTATCAGGACTAATTTAAATCAAGCAAAAACATTTTAACGAGACTTTTTTCTTCTTTAATATATTATCAGTATTATTTTCTATAATATTATTTTAAAGTTTAAAACCTTTTAAATTATTTCCAAGACTTAATAATAAATGTTCAATTGGTATAATAGTCATGTTTGTTTCTTTCGTTCAAAATATGAAAGGTCCTTGAGATAAAAATATTCAAGTAATTAGATAACCAGTTTTTTTATGGTAATCTTCATCAAATGATATTTTGTTTTCATATTTATCTGTATGAAATTAATAAGTTTCCAACGAAAAAGGATTTAACCCCAAAAGGTGTACCCAGAATATATTTAATAATATGAGCTTCTTCTTGTTGTATACAGTCGACCACTCTGGGACCACTGCACTTAGCAGTGTCGACAGGATTTGTAGTAGCCAACTGCTGAATAAGCATTGTCCAACCTTACACTGACAAAACAGTCAAACTAAAAGTCCTTTCGGGGTAGTAAATAGCTCTCTTTCTCCCCATTTGCACACTCTCAAACAGTTTGAATGAAACTATCAATATTTAACATCATATCCTTCAGGGTTTTGAGCTGCACACCATTAAAGTACTTAATTCAATGATAGAATCAATAAAAATTCAAAGTACATAGAAAGAATTAGAATTCGTTCGATTTCAGTATGAAATTTTATATTTTAATACATCTATTTAATTTTTGAACAAAAATGGCAAAAAATTACCCAGTCTCCTAACAGCGAGTAAGGCTTCAACCGTGGATGCAACTTTCTTTCATCGCTCCAGTAATCTCCGTAAGTCCAACCATTTGACATCTATGAAATAACAGATTTGATATTTATGTTTAAACAGTCAAAGTATATTTTAAAAGGCATCTAAAAATGCTTTAAATCTCAAGATATTCGTCTTTAAACACAAGGTCGTTTTAACAAGTGCATTGAATAATATTCTTTGATTATTAATATGCATCATATGTATGTAACACATTTCAGCAATTGCAAAAAATAAACTTTTGATATTTTAACATCGATTTGTTTAATTATGGGATGCATTTTGTGTAAAACTGACATCCATATATATCGCGATACAAGTGCTAAAGAAGCAGTAATTTTCTATTCAGTGATTTTAATGTGAAATTTTGATAAAGATTTCTTTGACATATATAGTCTTAAGAAAAGGAAACTTAAAAATATATAAAAGAATGCTGTAAGCATTAGAGATTTTAATTTCTTCACTCAGAGAGTGAGAATATGCTGAATTCAGTAATATTATAAAGCGCGTGCAGAAGTTAATATGATCTAAATTAACATTGAGAATTAAGAAAGATTTAATTTAAATTTAAAAACATTGCACGTTTTAACTTTAATTTTAGGAAATTTTTAATTTTAAGAAAGGAAGATTCAATATTCGAAATCGTTCTTTAATAATTTTCATTTCTCTAATCTCTTCAACTAGTAAATATCGATAATTCAATAATGACAATGTACATTCAGTGTTCTGTTATATTATAAAGAATAATCCATAATAGTGTGTATATTATTTTTTTCTAACAAGAACAGTGAAAAGAGTACGAGTTGAGTTGGTGACATGGTTAAAAATACCTTAAAAGTTTGCTACTGAAATCCAAATAAGAGAGAAAAGTACATTTATATTAGCAAATGTATTTATATACTTTTAAAATATGTTTGTTTTAGCAAAACAGAGAAAGGACTGACTTTTAATCACTTAAATAATCTTGAGGCATTTGTAAACATAGCATTTGCTTTAAAAACAATGTGAAAAAGGAAATGTATTAATTTCCCATGTCTAGAGAAAAGATTTATTATATAGTTATGGAGTACTCTCTTTTGCAATTTAAATAAAAATTCTCTAAGATCAATCTCACCAAAAATATACAAGAATTGATATTAAAACGATTTATATTTAACCTGCGCAGGAAAGAACACTGAAAAGAAAAAAAATATTATGCTTTTACTCAGTTACTTTTTTGTTCCTTTTACAATTGATAAAATTTAGAAATATTTCGAAGTACCTTCCGACTTGCCCATGCGTCATGGTAGTGTTCGGCAAATTTCACAATGACGGCTGTCAAATCAGGAGTCAGCTGAACTCTGGAATAATTAAAAGACGCAGTTATGACATTTTTCATAACAATAAGAAAATAATTTTTTATTATAGTTTAATATAAGGAGTATATATATATTTAAATGCCATTAATGATTTTTTAAGACATTGAATTAGAGATCTCGGAAAAATATGGCTCATTTTGCTCATATAAGTTTCGGAACTAGCATGGATAACAGTTCGAATCGAAAGGGTAAGAATTCCTTTTTAATATTTTGAATTCAGTAGAACAATGAAATATTTGTATTCCAAATATCGTATAAATTACTTCTTGTAAATGGAAAAAATCCTCAAAATATTAGTAAAGTTTTCATAACTGGACACAGAGAATAGGAAATCATGGCCGAAAATAATTGATTTACGCAATTTCAGCATATATTTAACATTGAAGATGCAACACGAACAGCACAACACTTAAAAAGGGCTAACATAATTCCCCTTCAATGCACAACTTACAAACTTCCCTTCTAAAATTCCCTAAGGGGTTATCATACAGCTTATCGGCATCTTGTAGTTGGAAAAAGCAGATAAGAAGACCTTTGATTTAATATGAATTTGAAAAACTTCTTTAAATTAACAAAATAGCAAAAAAAAAAAAATTGGATTGCAATTCGAAATACCTAGACTTAACACGATAATAGTTAAATAAATGCAGATACATCTTATAAATAATAGATGCATCTAATAGAAGAAATTACAGCATAATAAATGCATCTAATCTTCTATAATCAAAAGATGGTAAGATAATAATTAAATAAATGCAAATGCATCTTATAAATAATAGATGCATCTAATAGAAGAAGTTACAGCATAATAAATGCTTAATCTTATATTCTCAAAAGATGGCACGGTAATAGTTAAATGAATGCAGATATATGTATATGAATTAAAGCAAATTATTTAACACTAGCCGCCTTTGGCGACCAGCTGGATCACCATGAGTAATGCGTACTAAAATTTTCAATTAAATCACATATTCAATAGCCTTGAAGTGATTCTGGGCATTAATTGGCCTGATATTAATATTTTCTTTAAGATGATGGACGGAAAGTTCTATAAGAACACGTTTTTCTGATAATATTCTTTTATTTTTATAAATCAGTCAGTTTTAATGATTGATTTAGAAGATTGATTGATGTAGCAACTTTTATTTAAAATATAAATAAAAAATATTTTGTAAAATATGGCTCACAGAGCAAAGTATGAAGAAATCTAAAACTCATTATTCATCAATGCATTGTTTGACTCAAGCTACATAAAATGTAATTATTTACTTCATTTGGATCAAATTAATAGTATTAAACAATATATATGCCTATTAATAATATTCTACAAATTAGCCATTGGACCGGAATTTGAATGCATATCTTGTATAAATAAAGATAATTTATTGAATTAATGATTGAAATATTGCAAACGATCATAGAATCCTTTGCCTTGCATTTATTTTTTTTAGAAAATATCACTTTTTATATTTATGTTATTTTATCCAGTCACGTGTTGAAAGTTGTATTTCTTTAGATTTGATTTGTGATGATAGTTGCTTTTTTAAAAATCTGAACTTCCGTCATTGTTTTCTTTTATTTTACCCGGTCACGTGCTAAAAAGAACAAGGTTAAAATATTTCTTTAAAAATTCGTTAAAAATAGAAGATTAAGTTATACATTAAAACACTGATACCATTAGAAAGCTAATTTTTTAATCTTTAAATTGATGCAAAAATCATGTTTCTGCGATAATATTTTCGGAAGTTATAGCTGAAAAACGCCGAAATTTCGTTTAAATTTTAATTAATTCAAATTCTAATTAAAAATTCGAAAAAAGGGCTCCGAGGTGCACATTCTCGACCTCCAAGGTATACATGTACCAAATTTGGTAGCTGTAGGTCCAACGGTCTGGCCTGTAGAGCGCCAACACACACACACGCACACATTGAGCTTTATTTTAAGTATAGATATAGATGACCAAATGTGAAATTCTGTAGCAGATATTTGCAACCTACGAATCTCTACAACCTCTATTAAATATTAGATTTTGCCGCTTCAATCGAACAGCATCTAATATAAGACAGGAAGTTGCATGTCGAAATGAAGCATCTAATCTTACATTCGAGGAAAGCGGAATAATGACCAACAAATCTGGTTCATGAAATCAGACATACGCTGAGGTATTGATTGGTTCCGGTGTGTACGGCCCATCTGTTGGTCCTGAGTGCTTGTATAATTCATCTTCGCCGCTCTGAGTGAGGGAATAGTCAGGGGGGAGGGCACAGGCGATGGCTGTCAGGCAGGGCAATGATTTGTTGAACAACTCGGGATCGTATTCCTGAAAGGAAAGAAGTTCTTTTTCTCAGAAAAGAATTAAAAGTTACAGAAAAAAAAGAATGAAAACAAGATGGTTATTTATTTCAATAGCGATGTATTGTGTCACAGGGTACTTAGTGAGAAAGTGCTGCAAAAATTAAATACTTTTAAGCACCATAGCCAAATAAATTAAGCACCTTTCTACATGTACGCATATGTAATCCTGCTTTTTTTCTAATACTAAGTTATTTTCTGTTTTATTATAATGCATAATTGTTATTGAGTTTTTAAAAATTAATTTTAAATGCGTCTTTTTTATTTGAATAATTATTACTGTATTTTTATAATATTTGCTCAATGTCTTCTATTATAAAACAATTGATGTCTTTTTGGTTCTGACAAAAACAGAAAAAGATAATAAAAATTAAATTAAAAAACTATCATTACCAAAAATTTAAGTCAACTTTTATAACAGAACTATTTCAAACACTACATGCAAAAGAAGTTCAAACGTTGTTCGAGTTGCAACCAGTTCGGCATGTTTTGTATTGCTCTCTTTCGGAATATTCATTCCAATATTTCAATACGGTGCCCAATGTTGAAAATACGAGCGAAAAAAAAAGTTCATTAACCATTATCTTAACATGTTTTCTTGGATCCCTTCACCGAATGCTTCCCTTTCGTCAGTTTTCCTTTTTGCTTTTACAAGCAAACAAATATTTATGACTGTCATCGATTTAGCATATTAAGGAATGAAGAAACAAGAGGGAATATCTAATACTAAAACCAAAAAGAATATCTTCCTTGCACTTCTTGAGAAAATTAAGCATTTTTAAGGACCTTTCTTCCAACATTAAGCCCTTTTAAGGTGCTTAAAAATAGTTTTCAAATTTAAGCAATATTGAAGGACTTTTCATGACACTACGCACCCTGTGTAAGTTTTTGATTATTAAGAATTTTTGTTAATTCTAAATAAAATTTAAAAGATGTTCCTATAAGTTTGAGGGAAATTTTTAAAAAAATTAATGAAAAATGAAATTAATTTTTTGAAGTTCAATTTGTAATTTTACATTTATTAATTTGTCCTAGATATTTCCCTTCTCTAACACGATAAAATATTTCTCAACAATAGATGGTGTCTCAAAGTAATTTTTTTAAAAAAAATGCCATATTTTTATGGCAAATGCACTAGAATCGACGACTAATGACAACTATAAATGAGAATCTGCGAAATTTTTAATTACTTTGTTTTCTTGAGCCAGAAATAAAAAATAACAGATATTTTGGGTTATGAAAATGTATATGGTACAATTACGTACACCGATTTATTGCTATGTTATGTTGTTGTTGTTTTTAAATCGTTATAATTCATGAAATGCATTATTTTTTTTAAAAAACATAATTTCATTATTACAATACATATTTTCTTTTTCTGCATTCTTCACATCTATATTTATTTAACAGTAGCAATATAAAATGTACTGCTCTGGAAAGATTAAAAAATATTTATAGTTATTTTCAAAACTAGTTTTTAAATTAAATAATAACACAAGCTTTTTAAATAAATACTTCGTTAACGTAACGTCATAGAATCTCAAGCAGTAATATATTTCTTTTAGCGTACACATTTTCTTTAAAATTTAAGAAATAAATATAACTTTCAAATTATCACAACATTTTTTACATGCTTTATTTCTCCGAAATATCATATAAGAAAATCTGGAATGGCCTTTCGGAAACAAACTTATAGAATAATACAAATTAATCAGAGAATAAATACAAATTTTACTGTTTGAGCAGTGATATTCCCTCACCATTTTTGCCAAGGAGTCGAATATGTTCGTGAACAGGATCATGGTGAGCCTCTTCTCTTCCTCGGAGGCAGTTCCGTAAGATCCTTGGCCCCCTGGGGCCCCATAGTACTTGCCACAGCGCTCGAAATGAAGTGTCAAGAGCTGAAAAAAAGAATTACGAGGTGACATTTCATCAAATAAAAATATTATTACTGTCATATAATATTTATTCTTATACTAAGTGGGCATATTTCTTCCTAAAACAGAATTAAATTTGAAAAAAGAAGAAAAATTACAATGTGACATTTTATCAAATAAAAATATCACTGTCATATATTTATTCTTTTACTAAGTGGGCATATTTCTTATTAAAAACAACATTAAATTTGAAAAGAAGAAGAAAATTACGATGGGACATTTCATCAAATAAAAATATCACTGTCATATATTTATTCTTTTACTAAGTGGGCATATTTCTTATTAAAAACAACATTAAATTTGAAGAAAAGAAGAAAATTACGATGTGACATTTCATCAAATAAAAATATCACTGTCATATATTTATTCTTTTACTAAGTGGGCATATTTCTTATTAAAAACAACATTAAATTTGAAAAAAGAAGAAAAATTACAATGTGACATTTCATCAAATAAAAATATCACTGTCATATATTTATTCTTTTACTAAGTGGGCATATTTCTTATTAAAAACAACATTAAATTTGAAAAAAAGAAGTTGATATTTTTATAAGAAAAATACACCAAATAAAAATATTGTTATTGTCATATAATATTTATTCTTTTACTAAATGAGCATATTGCTTCCCCAAAACAACAGATTTTGAAGGAAATTTTTAAATATTGGACGATGATCTGCATATAGTAAGTATCCTTGCACTATCAGATCTCAGAAGAGACACTACATTATTTAATTGATATTCCTGGACATTTTAACGACCTTTTCTTTTCTTCCCTCTTTTTTGTAATTATATTTATTTATATTCAAATGTAGTATTTATTTTGCTTAATAAAAGGTTGTGTTACGTCTCTCAACAACCGAAATTACGAATTATAAATATCATGTTTTTCAAGGTCAATGAAATTATCCTCTGACTATTAGCACATTAAAGGTACTATGATTTATGTACTATGTAAGTCGTAGTACTATGATTTGATCCGCGTTACGTAGCATACTTCCGTCAAGATCATCCGCATTTAATGTGTTAATAGGCTAAATAGCCCTTACAGCTGTTAGGGTTTGTCACTCAAAAACGATCAGTCATTAAAAAAAGCTTACCCAAAGATTACAGTTAAAATGTAATGCTTAAAAAACAGCTTTATCTTTAAATAGCTCATCTTAGTAGTATTTCCGGTAATAAATTATCTTAGTAGTATTTTTGGAAGTAATTGACCTAATTTTTTAAATTAATGACTTCTAATAAATGAAAAAAAGAATGCATTTTAAAGAATAGAATTCCATCGGGGTAGGCGGTATATTTTATCTGCCTTAAAAACAAATATTGCTGATCAACAAGAAATCCATTTTTAAAGCTTGTAAAAGTATCCCAATTTTATTTATTTCATTTAATTAATTAATTTATTTTTCAATTTCTAAAGCATGCTTTGATTTTTGTAGGACGAAAATTTATTGGTACTGAAATATACGGCAAAAATGCTCAAGATATGAAAATAAATTATAATGGGTGAAAGTGAAACCAGACGCACATACTTAGAAAAATAAATTTAAAAAAGAGCCAAGGCAAGTCTTAAGAGGGAAGCAAAAAAAGATTTTACAAAATTGGTAGCCAGCCAAGCCTAGTTCGTGTTCTCAAATCAGCCTGAATGTCACTAAACTCTATAGAATAAATTACAGATTTTTAAATATCATTGCTCTGTGAAGAAATTTTTGTACTTTTTTGCGCTGGTTCTGGGTAATCCAAACTTCTCCTATTTATCGACCCATTTTTTATTTCCTTTCTTAGTTTACATTATCACCCTCCCCATTTCTGTTGCAAGAACTTACATTACAGAACAATTAACAAGCAAGTTCGAAAAAAAATCAACAAAATTGTGTTAAAAGATACTGCAGCTGTTCATTCTTAATGAACAAGTTGCCACTTTTGACATTTCAATGCCACATTATTAAGCTAAGTATCATTTTTATATTGAATATTAAAATTATATTCTTATAAACAGCATCATATAATTAATATTTATTTTCGATTTATTCATTATAATTAAAATGAATGAAATTTTAATGTCAACATTTGCTATTTTTCATTAAAGTAAATTCAAGTGCCATAATGCTCCTTACCCTGAGAGCTACAGTTGTGTATTCTGTAAGAACTGACACATCAACTGTCAGTTTCCTCAACAAACGGACCAGCATGCTTGGCTGCATTTCGCTGAAATAAGACAATTATAGATTTGAGTGTTTTTGTCTCAAAAACAAAATATGTAAATAATACATATATTTTTGTATTAAATCAAGTACTATAAATAACATTAAAACATTCATATTAAAGCACTAAAAGTAACATCAAATGTTTTTATTATTAATTGAATTAATTAAAATGGGAGGGGTCATTTTCTTGGGTTTATTGTGTACTAAAATTTAACTAATGGTTCAAAAATAAATTTCCAAAATTAAATGATTCGAAAAATAATAATTCGGTAAGCAAAAGGTTAATATTTTACTTAAAAATAAATTTATATAATTAAATAATTAAAGAAAATAATAATTTGATAAGCAACGAGTTAATATTTTACTTGGAGTTAACATGGACTCATATGAAATATAAGGAAAAAAATGAAAGGAAAAACTTCAAATATAATTGAAAAAGCAAAATGGTTTTCGAAGCAATTCTTATCTTTAGCTCTATCTCGAAAAGATTTAGTTTGCTAAAAAATATAGACCGAGTAACAATGTCGTTTGTTGAACATAAAAACAATATAAAACTATTTAATTTTGAAAAATCATATAATTCATTCATATAAAAAGCGGACCTATTCAACTCAATCTGATATTTTATGAAGTGAAAACCATAACTTAAGGCTAAGAAAGAAAGGTTTCGATCTAAAAAAATCCAAAAGTCCTTAAGCTCTTCCTAAAGCTTAAGTCCCTTAAATTGCATTCTTAAAAACGAGAAGATTTCTTAAAATTAATTAAATGCTATATGATTTGAATTACAATAAAAAATTAACTTTGAGTACATTTTGAGTTTAAAAAATCTTATTTACTAGAGACCCAATCTTCCTTAATGACCTATCAATGAGAACTCAATCAGACATTGTTACATCGCACTCAAAATATTGAAGAATTTTAAAATTAAAGATTAAATTAAACAGATAAGTTAATAATGTTTAAGTATGTTAAAATACAAACTTAAGATGTTAAGGAATTTGCAAAATTACGAAGTTCCTGTTACTAATCCTCATGTTTTGATTAAATTCCTGTTTTTAATTCTTATAGTGCTCGTTTTTTTTACATCCACTTATTCAACATTAGAAGACCTGGTGGGTGAAAAATACCATCGAAATATTTTTTATTTCTTAAAAGCTATTGTTTCTTTTTTACTTGCATTTAGTATCTTTTTCCTTTTGTCCTTTTCAGGATACCAATAATTTTGTTTCGTGATTTTTTATTGTACTTTGATACATGAATGTTTTAAAAACCTTTTTTATAATTTTACCATTTGATTGACTCAGTATGGCCAAACATGGCTCTTGGGCCAAACCCATCACAAAACAAAACAAACAAGGAATTTGCCAAATTCCTTTACTCCAAAAAAAAAAAAAAAAAACTGTGAATAGGAATAAAAAATATTAATTACATTTTTAACAAATAAACATCTTTAACCCATTCGCATCAATGGCGTATATATACTCTGAATTTTCCTGGTCACTATCACTAAAGCATATCTATACGCTGCATCATATTATATGCTATGCTTGTAATATGATATATAATTTATTCATATTATATACTATATACCTATATGCATCCCACATTTCAAATATGACCACACTGAACAAAATGACTAACAAATAATGCTCAAAAAGGAATTTTTTTCTACTTTCATACAATTTTACACCTTAATATGAAATAAAAAACTTTCCGGTGATATGGGCCTTTTTTTCATATTTTCATATGATACAAATGGGTTAATGATTTTTTTTGCCGGCCAAAAATACTCACTGAGTCAGAGCGACAAGGAAATCGGACACTCCTTCACGCTGACCTTTGGTCAAAATCTTTACTTTTGACAGTCTGTAAATCGTATGCAGAGTGGCATCGAGCAGGCTGGCATAGTTGTCTGCGTCGCCGAAATAATGGCAGTATTTAATCAGAGTTGGCATGATAGAGTTACCGATGTAACGATTGAGGGCAAGCGCCATTTCACTTTCAGATCCATCAAACTGCAAGAAAAAATTGGCATTGCAAACACACCAAAATACTGCGATGACATAACATTACATTACAACATTAGAGTAAGAATTAGAGACCTAAATCCCTGGCAACACACAAATACTGTACAATATTGTATGACATACTGTCATACAATATATTATCTATATAAATAAAAATGAATGCTTGTCTCTATGGCCCTTATGCCTTCTTCAACCGTTCATCCGATTGCAATGAAACTTGGCCAGCTTATTATTTACATCTACGGCATGGTTATAGGTATAGTAAAATTATCTAAAATAAAAATTTGGATCTCAACCACATCTATTTACCAAGGATAAATCTCCAAATGGCTCGCCGAGAAGGCACAATAGATTCAGTGGAAATGCTAAATCCAAGTTAAAAGTTATAGCTATTGAACACAAACGTCTTGCAAGTCATTCTCAGAGGAGGTAACAACTTAAAAATGACTTTATAACAGAGGTAAACTTTCAACTTGCGAGAAAATTTTGGGGAGACCAATCCTGGGTATTTTAAAGTTTAACTAAATTTTACCATTTTACGAAGTAACTACCAAAAATATTATAGCACCAATAATTTTGCACTATGTCAATTTTCAAAAAATTATTTCTTCAATTATATTAACGATTTTATGATATAAATATTTTTTCTATCTTTGATGAATTTGAAAGAAAATATTTTAATCCCATTGTCTAAAATTAAATTTGAGAGTTCCAAACGAATATTACACGAATCAAGAATACAATAAATTGTTTCTTTCATTGCAATTCTGAAAGAACACCAAGCTTTACAATTCTAAAAGAATACACAAATCTAATAAATAAAAAAGGACATTTGTTCGTATTTTATGTATTGTCGTACCGTTCATCCAATTTCGATAAAACATTGCCAAATTATTGATTGATTGCACTTAATATTATTTTTTCGGCGGCAGCGATGCTAGTATATATCATACAATATATGATACATATAATGTATAATACAATGAACATTATGTATATATATATACACTGAAGTGACAAAAGTCATGGGATGACTGTTAATTTCGTGTCGGTCCTCCTTTAGCCCGGCGAAGTGCAACAACTCGACGTGCCATGGAGTCCATAAGTCGTTGGAAGTCCTCTGCAGGAATATTGAGCCATGCTCTCCGTATAGACGTCCATAATTGTGAAAGTGTGGACGGTGCAGGAGTTTGGGCACGAGCGGACCTTTCGATGATGTCCCATAAATGCTCGATGGGATTCATATCGGGCGATCTAGGTGGCTATATCATGCGCTGGAATTGTCCGGAATGTTCTTTAAACCAATCACGAACAGTTCTGGCCCGGTGACATGGCGCATTGTCATCCATAAAAATCCCATCGTTGTGTGGGTACGTGAAGTCCATGAATGGCTGCAAGTGATCTGCAAGCAGCTGAACATAACCATTTCCAGTCAATGATTGGTTCAGTTGCACCAGAGGACCGAGTCCATGCCATGTAAAAACAGCCCACACCATTATGCAGCCACCACCAGCTTGATCAGTGCCTTGCTGACAGTTTGGGTCCATGGCTTCGTGGGGTCTGCGCCACACTCGAACTCTACCATCAGCTCGTAACAACTGAAATCGTGACTCATCTGACCACGCCATGGTTTTCCACTAGTCTAGGGACCAGTCAATATGCTCACGAGCCCAGGAGAGTCGCTGCAGGCGATGTCGTGCTGTCAGTAAAGGCACTCGAGTCGGTCTTCTGCTGTCATAGCCCAAGGAAGACACATTTCGCCGCAAAGTCCTATCGGACACGTCCCACATTGATTCCTGCAGTTATTTGACGAAGTATTGCGTGTCTATTAACATTGACCATTCTACACAGACGTCGGCGGTCTCGGTCGTTAAGTGCAGGTGGTCGCCCACTGCGCTGTCCATGATGGGATGGGATGCCTGAAATTTCATACTCTCGGCACACTCTTGATATTGTGGATCTCGGAATGTTGAATTCACTAACGATATCCGCAATAAAATGACCCATGCTTACAACTAACATTCAACGTTCAAAGTCTGTTAATTCTCGTCTGTTAAATCACGAAAAACCTGTTCACATGAATAACTTGAACACAAATGAAAGCTCTGGAAAACGAACTGTGCATTTATACTTTTTCGCTGCGATATTACTGCCATCTGTATATTTGCATATTGCTATCCCATGACTTTTGTCACTTCAGTGTACAATACAATATTGATCAAAATTCGCAATATTGTTTAATATATAATATTGTATAATAGAGTGTAACAGACTTTGCTACCTGAGATGTCATGTAACAAAACAAAGGAACATGTATAACTATGACTTTAACTTGAAACGTGTATTAAAATAATACACATACCCTTTCAAGCATCGTGGCTGCTCGTAAATCTGGCAGGAAGGCATCTTCTAAAATTCTGAAGAACGTTTCTTGACTCTCGATTCCATAAACACGCTCTAAGAAGAGCACGATGGATTGCTTGTGATTGGGTTGTAAGCCAATGGGCATGTCGCTTTCACCCTCTAGGAATAGGAAATTGGATTGTAACATATACGCAATGAGGAAATATAATATTGGTTGTATAAATAGAATATAGAAAATATAATATAATAATTATATATAATTAAGTTGGGAAAAAAGAAATCCATTATTTTTATGTGCACCTCAAGACTTTATTTAACACGTTTCAGATTGTCCGATTTAAATCAAATATGCACAGTTTTGTTTTATAATTTGCTGCCATTTTAAAGATAGCTTCATAATTCCTCTCTCATAGAAGTCATGCTCCCTATTGACAAAAAACTCTAGTAAACGACTCTCACAATCTTCTCTTGATGCCAATTTCTTATCACTAAGAATGTTTTGCAATGCAAGATAAACATGGTAATCGTCTGGTGTCAAGTCTGGAATGTATGGTGGATACATCAAAACTTACCAACAAAGTTCTCAGAGTTTCTGGCGAGTCACTATAGACGTGTGTCTAGTATTGTCCTGGTGGAATACAACCTCTTATATTGACCAAGTTTGACCATTTTTGGTCAGTCGCTAGCTTTAAACTGTCCAATTGTTGACAGTAGAGATACGAATTTAGTGTTTGGCCATACGGAAGCAATTCATAATAAACGATACCTTTCCAGTTCCATCAAATGCAAATGCACCAAAAAATCGAAGAAACCAACATAGCACGTAGTTAGCTGTTACAGAATCGGGATAATAAACACCATTCACAATTTCAGCCACCTGGCTTGCATTTTCACTTTTATCAAAGAAAAATTGAAAATTCAAAGAATTTTCTCTTTGTTAATTTCCATTTAAAACCCTATAACTCACATCTAAATGGAGCAAACAAAAAAACAGAAAAAAAATTATAGAAAAAGGCCAACTACCGACAAAATAATGGATTTCTTTTTCTCCAACCTAATATATGAAATTATAACTCAAATGGAATTACAGCTAGTGCAATGCAATAAATAACTAATTGTAATAAATTAATATTGTGTTGTACAATATTAGCGTCGCAGTCCTCTATGGCTCATTTTTGTTCGAATCGGACTTCATAAAAAGAAAACAATTATAACAAACTTTTCGTTGTTTAGAAGAGTCGTAGACTACACCATAAAACGAGGCAGATGTTTTATTTTTATATCTGTGCCGTTGAAAATGAACAACAGAAGTTCTGACCTTGAGCTGAGGTCGAAATTCCTTCCAAAGCAAGGGCAATGATAATATTCATATTTTTTTTTTCTGAATACACACATTAGGAATATGTATCTAGTTACAGTTAGTTCTTTTTCATACAAAAAAACAGATGTAAGCATTCTTTAATTGTGTTCTGTTTCTATGAAATGGTATTTATTTTTAAATATTTATGATTGCTATATAATCTAATGTTTTTTTTTATTACATCGTCCATATGCCTGTTGATATTGCTTGAAACGCGATTTTTGTCATTTCGCTATATAGTTTTACAATGATGAATGAGGTTTAGATAATTTTGTTTTTAGATAAAGGGAACGAAATTAAGCAGTGAAAATGCATTTATAAGCAATGTTTTATTCAAATAGATTCATCGGATTTCGTTTTCATCAATAGTTCAGCATATAGGAGAAGTGATATCAGGTAGTATTTATTCATTTATTTTAATAACAATTGATCATGTTAATAGTAAATTTTTTATACAATTTTCATGCAAGAATTCTTAATCAAGCTGCAAATCATTTTCAGCAGATTATGTTCATTTATACTGATACTTTTGAAGAAAACAAAGCTGATACTTTTTTTTCTCTTTTGGCCGCTGGATATAAGATACAGATTATAAAAGTATTAATTTGTCTACAGATAAATTTCATAACTAATGCTTTTTATATTTCATGTATAGAATGGTTTATCTAATCAATGATAATATTTTTTTTAAATAATAGCAGATAATTATTTTAAATAAATAGCTGGATTTAACAACAGCAGACTAGGTGAAAATAACGCTCTGTAGCACATGTCAAACTGTATTTGCTATTTTTGTCTACTCAATGGCGGATATACAACTTAATCAACACGTTGGAGATCTGTTGATTATGCTTTTGATTACTTTGTGAATAGATATATTATATCATCAATAATTTATCAATTGTTTTGATGCACGATTGTTTTGACTTTAATATTCGTACAAATTATTACTTTTAAACAGATGTTCGATGGTTACAAATTACATAAAATTATGACAAAGAAAACAATGAAACGAAAGCCCTGTCAATTATATTTAACAAAGGGCTAATATTCTAATATTTTGTAATTATCAGAATTTGTATGTTTATAAATTTATTTTTTAAATAAAATTGGTACAGGCAAAAAAATGTATTAATTGCCCTGCCTGAGACCATTGGCATTAAGAAATTGCGTTATTCCATATTTAAATTTCCTTATTTAATTCTCCATATTGAAATATTGTTCATATTTTTAAAATGTTTTTACATTACATTTTATACCCAAATTATATATTTTAATCCTAAAAGAAATACAGTTTGGCGCAGCCTAGTCAACACCATGGCTCTTGTGCCAATAAAATCCAAAATCCAAGAAATTGCGTTAAGGAAATTCGCAACTGAATATATCGATTGAAAGAATTACTCAAGATAAAAATTAATTAAATACCGAGAAAGAGATGTTTCCTTGATATATAAAAAACCAAAGCACAAATTTATTAAAATGCTAGACACAAAAAAAATATGTAGAATCCATATACCTTGTGGAGTAACCAAATTATATCTCAAACTCAAGACCCCTTCGAGATCCTTCATGGGCACCAAAGACCTCAAGATGGATCGAGCTCTGATGCAGTCATTCTTGCCTTGGGCAATAGCTGCTGCCTCTGGGGCACAGCGCCCCAGCAAATCGACCAATACGCAGTAAAAGTTCAGTATGGCACATCCCATGTCGATGTAATCTTCGTCGTCTGGTAGAGGTTCACCCTTTGCCAGTCGATCGGCGGTGATTTTCTTCGACATTTCTATGGCTTCCTTTATGGCCGCCAGAAGGCCTGGGCCTTCTCCTCGCAAGGCTGGGCCAAGGCACTCTGGCCTGCGGATCAAAAGCCTGATGACAAGGTTGGCGTTCTCCTCCACGCTCTCGCCTGGAATGGAAAAAGTGTCATTTTATTGCTGATGTAACTAGCTAGATTTAAAACTTTTTTTGTTTATTTTTTCAATGGCACTTGTCATTTATAACCACTTTGTGATGGTAGTGGGTGGGTCTAACGCCATTTGGTCATACCAAGCCCGAATGAGTGGAGTTCTTTCGAATTAAGGCAGAGGTGTGAGCCTTTCGTTATTAAAGAGCACCGATAAGGCGAAAGTACGACTTTGTTCGAACACACACGACTCAACCCTTTTTAGGGGTGGTCAAATTCATTCATACACTCATTCATCCATCTACAAATCAGAATTTAGATTCTAATCAGAGACTGACTCATCCCTGATTCAGTAGCCCCACGGGTATAATTTGTTATGGGAATTTGGTGGACTTTGCAGTCACGACCTATTTAAAGTGCCCCAACTGCCCTTAACCGACACTGCTGTCTTTAGCCGAGACGAGGACAGAACTCGCGATCTTTCGGTTACGAGACTGACGCTCTACCAACCAGACTTCCGCGGCCCACTTTGTACAAATTTAATCAAAGAAATATTGTCACAATTAAAAGTTTAATTGTCATAATTAGGTATTTTGTTGTTTTTCTTACCCACGGCACTTTACAAGTCCGCCAACCGAAAGCTGTCAGCGATTTAAGCCTAACTTAGCATCCCTTGTTTTTCAATAGCGCCAATTAGGGCCAGGAGTATGACTTAGCTACTTCATGCTTCACATTCGCTTGCGCTACTCCTTTCACACTACTCACAGATAGAACACAGAATAACAACCATGGACGAACCGGGAATCGAACCTGTTATGCCCAGAACACTAAGAAGACACGCTACACCTACGCTAGAACGCCGGCAGATTTAAAACTAACTTAGCGCAATGATTCATTTATTAGTGTAATATTGAGGGGAGTCGAGGGTAAAAGCGAGTGAATTCTTGATTAAACAAATAAAAAAGAAATAAGTTCAAGACTTTAAGACCCTGAAAAGTAAAGAAAATTTACAGCTTTTATTTCTCGTAAGAAATGACTAGCATTATTCAAGCGTGACGTAAAAAGTAATTTTACAGAAAAAAGTGTAAAGGAAATAAAAATAATTTTGTGATGGAGCGGACTTTCATTCATTCAACCACAGATCGTAATTTAGACTTGAATCAGAGAACGATCACCTCTGAACCAGTACCCCCAGTGTTATTACAATAAACATGGAGAACTTTGTGACCACGACAGATTTATACGTGCCTCAGTCACCACCGCACACGGGGAATCTTCGGTTAGAAGATTCGAACTCGTAACTTAACGGACACGGGTCAAATGTCTTACCAACCAGGCTCGATGCAACTGTAATAACTAAATAAACTTAATATAACAGTAAAGGCATCTACATTCTATCAAATATAATTGGTCTGGTTTCGGATATTTTATATTTCATACAAATTGGGTTTTTTTTTAAATTCAATTATTGTGAAACTAGGCTTTAACAACTTTTTAATCCATCTGCTTCTGACACATGTCGCAAAGGGGCCCAGAAAATGACCCTGGGCAGCTAGATGATGGATCTGATTCGTAATCGTCACTGGCCCAGAACAAAAATCGATACAATGAGTTTTAACTTTAGCACGTTGACTGCTGCGCTACAGTTCTTATAATGTAATTCATAGGGGTACGGCGTGTTCATTATAATGGTGGCAAACATGTAGTTGCCAACTTACCGTTGACCCAAACGCAGAACATGAGGAAGTTCAAGTATCTCTCTCCTTCCAGGGGATCCCAACCGACATCCGGATAGCCACGGTCCAGCAGCTCTTGATTAGACTGCAGACCGCAACGGGACAAGTTTATGGCGATCTTTTCCAAATAGTGCTCTCGCAACGCTAGGGCCAACTCACTGTTCTCCATGAGGGAGGAATAGGCCACGTCCAAAGGAGTGGAACCTCGCAGGGATGGACGAGCTGAAAAGGAAATGAAGTGATGGCAAAAGGATTTTAAAATATAATTTAAATCTTAGTTACATTTCTAATTTTTATCTTGAATTAGCCCATATCGTCACGAAAATTTAAACAAACACACCGTCGGCTTTAAACTAACAAACAAGTGCATTGAAGGAAAGTAGCGACTTGCAACTTCACAAGGTCGAGAAGTTGCCCACGATTAGTGGATATCAGCTTTTATACAAGAACAGAATATTCTAGAAACAGCTAATTTACATAACAAAGAAAGGTCTAGAATGTTAGAGATCACAAGGAAACAATAATTAAAAATCCACACTTTCGATATAACAGCCATCGAACCCGCAAACTCTGGGTTTGGATCGCGCGCTTTGACCATTCGGCCACTGAGCTCGTGGTAAACTTTCTTTATGCGGCAATATTAACTTCATTCAAAAATTTAATTTTCAGAGCTAGCCTTCTCTATGAGGGGACCAGGTGCAAGAAACTATTTGGGGCCCTAAAATTTTAGCAAAGTTAAAAAACAACCAAAAAAAACAACCGAACATTCGCAGATTTATTTAATAATGCGTCGTTTTGTTTTTACTATTAATTACTACAGGAAAATTACAATTTTTCCAATTTCTTTTTCGATAATATATCAAGCGTTTACGCATTATACCCATATGCTTGACCGAAGATAATCCTTTCTTTAGTTTTAATTTGCTGAAAGAGGGTTCAGAATTAATTATATTTAGTAACTGGCAATGTAAAGGATTGTAATTATTACATTATATATAGGCGAAAGTATATAACTGATGATTTACAAGTCCATTTGAATCCAGCCTCAACCTCGACTTCTGGGCGCATATCACCCCACAGATGGCCATCCCTGCTTATCTTATCCTATTCCTACTTTTTATTTATTTAATTATTTATGGCACGTACTCTAGAAAACTGATAAGATTCATCATTTTTTCATGCTCCTTTCATTAGTGATTTTTCGAGAGATTAAAATCTCTAATATTCAAGCGTACTTTTCAAAGATACCTAAGATTTTCTTGCCTAAACCAATACGTGGGCAAAAAAAAAAATCCTGTTAGAATCATTTAGTAAAATCACTGAAGAGAAAAACTTCGGTCACTTTGCTCTTGTATCGAGATGTAAACTTCGATATTGCAGATTTCAGTTTATCATTGGTTGTCTCATGTATAAATTATGACTCCCGTGGTGAAATGTGAAAATTTAAAAAGTTTATTCTATCTGGCAATGCTGCTATTAAAATATACAATATTTTACATATTATATGATTTAAAATCTTTGCTTTGAGGTCGGTGTATTGAAATTTTTGTTATCTTGTGTCAGTAACTAAGCATGTCTGGAACTGCTTTCTGTGATTTCAATCCTTAACTGTCAACTTCAAGTTCAACCAGAAAAATTTGAATAAACTAAAGGAAGTAGAATTAAAATACTTTAATAATTAAAAGTAAAACACTTTTAAAATGGATTAATAGAAATTAAAACACTTTTTACAATGGATACATAGCGATGATGCATTTACTAATGGAATTCTTCAAGCGGATGATTTAACTGCATTGAAAACAATTAGTTTAATTGAATATAAATTTTGCAACAATGGTAAGAAATATTACTTACAAAGAAGGATATTGCTGTTCTCCAGAAGAAAACCAAGATGCTCGAACATAGCTTTTTGATTTTGCCTTCCAGTACGGCAGAAGAAGCACAAAAATCGACAGCAAGAAACGACCATCTCGTGGGAAGTATTCTTCAAGAGATGAAATGAAGTGTCAGTAAGCAATTACGACATATAAAAAAACACTTGTAACTTACTGAATATATGTATTTCTTAATATTAGAAAATAATCAACCAATAAATATGTCATCAAGTATGGTTCCATCATGTTTTCCTTTCAGAATTAATATTTTGCAATGACTGTAAGACAAATAGAAAAGATGATTGCCATCTTCTTATAGCAATCATCTTCAGCTATCTTCTTATAAAAGATGATTGCTAATAAAAAAACTCTTGTAACTTATTAAATATATGTATTTCTTAATATTAGAAAATAATCTACCAATAAATATGTCATCAAGTATGGTTCTTTCATGATATTCTTATAGTCATTGCAAAATATTAATACTGTAAGACAAATGTAAAGATAGCAATCAACGATTTGCAAAATGTAATCCATTGTAACTATTATTTCTTGATCAGGCGTTTTGAGCTTTGACGAAAATAGTCATCATTCCAAATTATCATAAATATTACAATTTTTTTTTTCAATATTAATTATTGCTTTCAAAGTTTTCATTTGCTCAAATATAGTTTATCTAAACAATGTAAGATATTAAGTAATTAATAAATTAGACAATAACTTTATCTTTATTAAGAGTTTTTAAAATGTATCATTTATTTAATACATAAAACTGATATAAAGTGTTTCATATTAGCTGTTTTTATATATTCATTTCTTTGTGGGTAAGCAATAAAATTAATCATTACTTCATTTCACTATTGATCAAATATCCTTTTGTGAGAAATAAAATCTCTATTGTTTGAATTCAGAATTACGATGTCTCAGTGATCGATAGAATATTAAACACTTTAATAATAATCAATATCAATGATAATAAAGATGCATTTATGCAATAGATATTGATTCTTTAACAATAACCTACAAATGCTTTTAAATATTATCTGAGAAAAATTATGGAATTAGTAATCAATTGTCAAACTTTTTTTTATTCATTTAATAAGCAATAAAAATAATCATTAGTTCATTTCACTATTAACCAAATATCCTTTTGCAAGAAATAAAATCGCTATTGTTTGAACTAGGAATTGTGATGTCTCAGTGATCGTTAGAATATTAATCATTTTAATAATAATCAATATCAATGATAATAAGGATACATTTATACAATAGTCATTAATTCTGTCACAATAGCCTACAAATGTTAATAATAATATCAGAGAAAAATTGTAGATTTAGTAATCAAATAACATAATTATATAAAAAAGGATTTGTTAACTCACAGGCCCAGAATCACTCTGCGCTCTTTTTGCTAGAGTGTTAATCATGACTTTCATGACGTTTTCGTGAACTCTCAGGATTCGGATCAGATCCGGATGCTGGAAAAACACTCGGTTGCTCACCATGGCCCTGAAAAGCAGAGAAATCGTGAGATTCATAAAATATGAAAATTAGTAGGCGGGCAAAATTTATTTTTTATTGAAATATTCGATATTCTAAAACACAGATGGGAAAACTAAAGCTCAAGAGATGCATATAGATCTTAAATTTCGATTTTATGAATCTGCAGTAAAATAAAAATGATGCGTTCACTTTCCTGAAATAAAAGCTATTGAAACTGTCATTCATATACTGAGGGCTCATACATCAGCAGATATCAATAAAATATGCCATGTTTCTAGAAAATGTATAATATGGAAATTGCCCTGCTTGGATATCTGTTAATAAAAAAGCCCTATGAGCAATTTATTTGTCAAAATCCTCAATTTAACATGTTTTTATGCATTTTCAAATAAGAGTGGTCTAAGTGTAATAGGAGCTGAGTGTTGGAACTTTATTTTATTGATAACAACTTATATCTTAAATGAATATCATTAATTAAGAAATAAATAAAGAATATTTTTAAATGGTGAATTACTGACAATAGTTAAAATAAATTATTATAACTTATGTGTTTTTTCTTTCTTATTACACAGCGGTAACGTTTATCCTAAAATATAACTTAGTCCTTAATAAAAGTGTTGTTCTTCCGGCCAGTAGCATATAAACTGTGGGAGGTAAAGTCATGAGCGCTATTACACAGATTTAAAAAAAATGTTTCCAAAAATGCACTTTTTCAACTAAAGGGAGTGGGAAACTAAACGCCAGATTCAAAATATCTAATTCAAATTTTCTAACAATTACATTACTTGTAAACTTTGTATGACAGAAGTTTCAAATTACAATTTATTTACCCTTTGCACACGGAAAAGTAATTTGATGCAGAATTAATGGCAGGTTCGAAGACATTGAAGTACTAAAACAGATACTTTGATGCTAAAACACTTTTGATGCTGTTAAGGCGTTTTATTTCATCACAGAAAAGCAAGCATGTGTCTGTCTGTACAAGCTGAGAGCGACGAACGCACACACACAACACAGAACGAAAGACTGAGTAATGAGGGAAGGCTCTCAAACATTTTATCCCGGATCTTAAATAGCTTAATTTGATAGAAAAAATCTTGTTTACAGTTCCTATAGTCTATTAAGTTTCTCCTGAAGGTTTCTGAACATGTGACTTTCAAAGCAGGAGAAACAATGGGATCTTTTTATGAATTTATTTGTTTAGATCACCAACTTTTATCAATCACTCTCACCGTGGGATTCGCTGACTAAAGAAGCTTACAAAGCGTTTCTTGAATTTATTAAGTAGATAACGTGGAATCGGAACAGGAAATAAGGGAATACTTTAGAATTAATTTGATCGTGGGCAAAGTTAAGATACAACATTTGAAATTAATTTGAATATATAATTGTTTTAAGTTGAATTACCAGAAAAATTAATCTACATCTTTTTACCATTATTTAACAATCACTATTGAAAAAACAATAAATAAAACGTTAAAATGATGCACCATTTTGAATGGTGAGTGAGAGCCACTATTCGAGCTCAAAGGATTAAGTTATCAATAATAACATTATTTTAAATCCACCTTACTTGTAGATATAAATTTATCTGCGTGGAAAAACCTTTTATAAGGGTCAAAGGTAGGTATCAAACCCAGGTAGCACAACCTGTTGCATAATATTGAACAATATTGCGCGAGATTATTTGATATTAAACATTATTCTACAATATTAAACAGTATTGGCAATATGGATCAATGTTATACTATATTGTACAGTATTAGTGGGCTACTAGGGAACCTCCAAAGATTTATCAACACCTGATTTAAAATTTAGATTATTAATTGCAATCGCATTTGTATCGTCCAGATCTTATTTACGGAAATCGTAATGAATAATACTGTAAGCTATTAGTACAAACTAGCAAAAGAAAAGGAAAAAAATCCAACTATATTTGATTGAATACTATTTTATAAACTTACCATAAGCTATTTCTCATAATTTCTTCTTCCTCTGGTCCCATCTGAACAGGCAAAAGAGATCGAACTCTTTGCAAGTAACCAAGAAGAACGACGACGTCATCTTTACTTGCAGTACTGATGGTATATGTGTTTTCCATTGCATTCATTAGCTGGACAAAATAGATTTTATTCATTTTAAAGTGCTTTTTTTCACTATGATTTATACAGATATAAATCATATTTTTGAGTATCTTGCTTTTAAAAAAATTTAATCATTTAAAAATGAGTCACATTTGGAAGTAGGTAATTATAAAATTTAACTTACCTCTCCAATACCATTGAAGGCTCTTAAAAGCAAATAGAACATTTGACGAACCAGTTCCCTGTTTTCTATTTCCGTTTCTTCAGCCCAATTTATGACTGTAGCGATGATTTTCTTTTGCAGTAATTCTAAAAAGTGTAAGAATATGTAAAAATAAGTACAAATTAAAAATTTCTTGAATGCAAATAAAGAATTTATAATTAAATTTTCATTAAGTTTACTTTTGGTAGTTTTACTATGTATTTACTGGCAAAAAGTGATGTCGAACAAAAAGCTGTCATTTTTAGTCTTTGAAAGATGAAATGCATTAACCTATTCCACTAAAATAGATTTTATAAATGCTATTACATTAATTTTTTGATACTACTTTTCTTTCACTTCGTATTAATTGTAACTGTTATTGATAACAGTTTAGTTTTCATATAGTTTAGTGTAGTTTAATAACCTCTTGTCCTTTTACTCTCTCATGACACCTCAGAAAACCCTCATCATCGCTAGAAAGTCTATGGTACAAAAGAGTCCTTAATAATCCATCTTACAAAGGTAGAATCTTAAACACGATTAGATTCCTAATTGATCAGGGAGAGCTGCCTCAATTAGATCAATTCTATTATTTTATTAGGACATCATTTAATACAACTCGCACTTTATTCATAATTTATTTTTCATCCCCACGCAAGTAACTAATATTTATAACTCTTTATTTTTGCATTGATACTGCGCATTACAATGCTCATTCATCCAGTGTTATTGTACTCGAGATATTTTTCACTCTAGCATTTTTAATTTCTTGTTATGTCGCATTTATATGTATTTTGTCATTTGTCTGTATCTTTCCCATTCATTGTTGTGTACTTTTGTTAAAAATAAAGTCCACCTACATCTCTACTAAACCGGAAAGGAGCCACATATGCTCTAGAAACGGGGGTGTGATGTTTAGGGCATTGTGGACTTGTAATTCTTTTAAATATAATAACAGAATATGTTAAATTTATCTTAGCGAGCATTTGACAATGCTGACCTTCAGCTCTTGGGCCTTCTTTCTCCGCTTTTTCGGGTTCTTGATCTGCAGCTTTCACCATTTTCACTATGTTCAGCAGCCTCTGCGTCCAAGGTTTGGACGGCTCTTCGGACTTTTCTTCCGTTTCTTCCACTTCTTCGGACGAGCAGACGCTCTTGATTCGCGAGATGAGTTCGTCGTGGTACTCGATCAGGGTCTCTCTCAGATCTTCCCCACAAGAACACTGGTCGGCCTGATCTTCCTCTAAGTTCTTAAAGCACAAGATCGCCCTCATCTGGAATGGAAAGGTTTGGAAGGCTTAATAAAGGATGAATTAGATGCATGTGACATTTTCAGTAAAATGAATTTTTTTCAGTAAATTGTTGTCATGGTAAAGAATTAAAGCACAAGATCGCCCACATCTGGAATAGAAACGTTTGAACCCTTAATAAAGTATGAATTAAATGCATGTGTCATTTTAAGTAAAATTAAATCTTTTCAGTAAATTGTTGTCATGGTAACGAAATAACTTTCTTTAAGCACAAGATCGCTCTCATCTGGAATGGAAAGATTTGGAAGGCTTAATAAAGGGTGAATTACATGCATGTGCCATTTTAAGTAAAATGAAATCTTTTTAGTAAATTGTGGTCATGGTAAAGAATTAGCTTAGTACAATAATTCTTTCAGTGTTAAAACTTCAGAAATTAAAAGCTAGATGCCTCATTTTGTATTGAAAGAAAAATTGTCATAAATTGAAATGAATTCATGTGTCATTTAAATTTTGTAGCAAAATGTAAACAGTATTCTTTCGTTCGTGCACGATATTTCTTAATATACAGTAAGCCTTTCAAAACCGAAATATAAATATTTCAATTCTTAATCCTAATATAAAATAAATATCGAATTTGAAAACTTTTAAGAGATGCTTTACACTATAATGAAACTCATACTATACAATGCATCATATCCACATCATGGATATTGTACAATGCATCATATCCACAAATTGTATCATAATTTATATTTTGTGGTGTTGCACTGGTACTATACGTTACGATATCTGTAAAACGATTTCTAATATTTATAACGAATATTAGGAATTGTTTTACAATACCATAATATAATATATCTGTTATGTGCAGAGTCATCTCTTATATGTAATAATATAGAAAAGTAATACTTTATATATTATACATAATTATTTATTACATAACAAAATGTAATAGGTAATAATGTTATATAATAATATTTTTAAATATTTAAAAAAAAGATCTGAATTTTATTATATAAATTATAATTAATGCTCATAGCATTGTTTAAAAAAGTATTTCAATACATAATTACAATACCTTTGATGGATAACTTTTCGGATTAAATTTAAATCCGGTTTAATAATAATAATTCGCCATCTGTAAATGATATACCATGAAATAATTGGAGTTTTCATATGTATTTATTTTCAAGTATTCACGAGTAAAATCGTTATGTGATAACACAGAATTCTGCGCTAAAATGCTTGAAAGAAAGGTTAACGTACCTGTTCCTTTGGAGAGCATCTGAATTCCCTCGTTTTCCTCGCAGCCACGGCAGATGGCATATCTGATTGTTTGATGTCGATATATCGTCGAAGTTGGTCCTAGTGAAAATACATTGTGAAAATATGATTATTTTCGAACTGCACGGATAAAACTTCATTTTTCACAAAGCTATAAAGACTATTTTTAAAATCCAGCAGTAAATCATACTAACAATAAATCTAGTCGAACAAAAACTTGAAATTACAGAATTTGAAGGATTTGTGTCTGATTATTTCAGCCATTAATATTTTAGTTTTTTATTAATCCAAAGTTAAAAACGAGAGGGAATATACTCCAAATTTTTTTGTAAATTTCCTAATAAAGATTTTATGTTTCCTTTTCTTCAAAATGATAATTCTGAACTTTTCGCCACGATTGCTTATATTTTTATTTTCAAAATCTCTTCACATGAGTATTTTGTACTTAGTACAGAAAAGCACAGTATTTAATACAGAGAATTAAATCACGCAATTTTGCACCCCACCTAATGACAAAATTTGATATTAAACAACAATTTTAATATGAACAGATCATATATCAAATTTCATTTATCTAATCATTGCGTTTTAGAATTATTACGTTTACATGTCTGTACAAACAGACAGTCAGAATTGGTTCGAAATCTTCTGCGGATTTACAATTTCGGTACTATAGCTGTATATTAAATTTTATGCACCTGATTAATTCGTTTTTCATTTGTCATATACTTTGCACTCGGACGGACAATTTTAAAGGATTAATGACTGCATGTTAAATTTCATCCGCCCATCTCAAAAAGAGTTACGTTCACAGGCATACAAACAGGAAGCTCTAAAAATGTATGTTTCGGATCCAAAAATATTTGAAACTTCAAAATTCGTTAAAAATTTCAAAAACAAAGTTTATTTTTATGATTACAATACTTCCTCTTTTAAGCCTCGTATATGAAATTATACAAAAAGCTACTTAATGCCCATATGTTGGAAATTTAAATCTAACCTCATCACATCGACATCGCTGATGATTAGTTCTATTGCCCTGTTCTGTTTCCAAATTATGTTCTTAAATTCTATGTAAAATTATGTTGATTAAACTAGGCAGACCATCTGTAGTTTGGACAAGAATTGATTTCTGCCGTATATTACCAGCCGAAAATTTTTCTTATTTCCATCCAAGTAAACACAAATGTAGGTAGATTAATTCACCCTGAATATATTTCAAAAAGGCAAATTGCATTCCATATTAAAGGTTTTTGTTTATATTTCAGTGCAGCAGGCAGCAGTTTTGACAATAGAAAATAACGTACTTTCCTTTTATAATTAATCCTTGACGCATGGACACGTCTAGATATGACAGATCAAGTGTATTTGGAACCAGTATCACATGACTGCCTTTATAACATATTTTTTTTAAGAAAAAAAAACTTGTTTATCATCTACGAAAACATTTTTTTGGCTGCAAATTTCATATTTATTAGCTGAAGCTTTCATCTTAAATCTCTAACAACAAAAGAAAAAAAAATCCCATCAAGAATTTTGTACTTACACTTTGGAGTTCACCCACATAATCGTCACAATAAGCTATCATTGATTCGATTCGGTGTCTGAGTTGCAGATCGAACAGATGGTGCAACAAGTAACACATTTGAAGTTTCACTCCTTCAGCAATGTTCATTGACAGCATGCCTCGCATTTCGTTATCTGTAATCACAAAGGGAAAATTTTCGAAATTCATTTAGTTTGAGAATGCTAACTTCAAAAAAATTCATACATTGGAGTTTTCTCCATTCAGTTCTAAGCTCTTTACGAAATAGTTGAAAAATCCACTTGCGAAATTCATGATGTTGTGTTTAATTTTGGCGCATTTAAAGATTAAGTATTGACTAATAAAGTAATCATAAAATTATAGTTTATTGGGTTTGTGAATGAAGCGACGCACACGTAGATTTGTGTATGTGTGTGAAGTTTCTAGAGGCTAAATAATGCAAATTTAAAGGCTTCCTGTTGCTACATTCGAATTAAATTTGAACGTAGAGAATAAGGGGTATTATTCCGTTAACCGTGCGCAGAGATTAATCGCCAAAAAATTTAGAAATTCTACCAAATTTCTTACGTTTGCTATACGACTTTGTTCGAGCCTGGTTCACATTGGCGACATTTGCGTTGGCCGGGGACAGCGAGAAATCGCCAAATAATGTACAATTCCGCTAAATATCTTAACGTTAACTTGGCAACTTGGCTCGCGTTGGAGACATTTGAGCCCAGATAACGGAAAAGTACCGAATAATGATGTTGTAAGTGCTGAAGGGATAACATTTGTGTAAATCATGTTTTACCAACCTGGATTGAAATCTGGATCAAAATTTTCAGGATCAATTAAGCGAAGCAGCCTCTGAAGTTCTTCATCTTGGAAAAGACCAATTAAGAGCAACTTGTCAGCAAGTTTTACAAGCGGCCTGAAAAGTAAGATATGCTTAATTGGCATTCTAATAATATATATATGTAACCATAAAATTAGCAAAACAATTAAAACCCAATTCCTCGTCAACAAAAATTAAAAAGAAACTAACTAGGTCGAAATCGAAATTAAAACTCAATTCGGAATTAAACGCTAAAAGTTCACAAAATGAAAGGTAAATGAAATAGAACCAATTAATGAAGCAAATCCAAATTAATATAATTAATAAAATTATGCAAACGGAACAAAAACGGCACTAATTACGGAAACGAAACTAAAATTGGAATCGAAGCTAAAAATTATTACGGATTCAAACAAGTTTAAGAATTAAAATTTTTTTAGTTTAAAAAAAGTCAATAACTGTATTCGGTGAGCGCAAATGCAGCCACAACTAAAATACAAATGAATCTAAATTAATTAACAAAATAAGCTAAGCAAAAATGAACACAACCAAATTTATATATGTTTAAATAGATTAATAACTATAAATTTGCTATTTGAAAATTTATCATAGAATATTCAATCAATATCGTTGTATATATTTTGCTTGTCGAATATGAATTGCAAACTGAACTCTTGCTTTCAAATTATACGAAAAATGGAATTCTTCAATTTATGATTTTCTTTAAAATTCAGAATTAATATCAAATAAGGTGAAATGTTAGACAACAAAACTGTAATATATGATATATGAACATATATTAAACAAAAAGAATAAAATGTCAATATAATATCTAAAATTTACGAAGTTGCAAACCTAAGGAATTTCTTCCATCATGCAAGTTCTAGAATAAAAAGGAGTTTCTTTTACTTACACAAAGAGGTTTTCGTTACTGCCTCCTATAGGATCCCTATTGGGTCTGTTTCCTTTGCACACAGCATCGTCAAGGGCTTCCATGACGAACAATTTTAGACTCTCCATCGGGAAGTAAGGTGTGCTTAAATCTTTCAGTGATACTATCTTCTCTCTGAAATATAAAATAACGAATAACTAATATATTTTTGCTGATTGATTAATTAATTAAAATTAGGTTATATTAGCGGGTTACATGGATGAAAATATTATAAATTCAATTATAGCATGGAACAAAAATATTTGCTTTGAAATCAATAAATTTAATCTAAACCCCTTTTTTATGCTTATAATTCTATAAATTGTATCTAAGTAATTATTTTCGAAAACTAGGAGATTAATTTCCTCAATATATAAATGCCTGTTTCTTCTGTGTACATTATGTGAATTGTTCAAAAAAAGATATTTAAAAAATAAAATAGCTTAAAGTAATCCTGCCTAATTATTACGTCAAGCTATTCTGGTTAAACAAAAAATGATATCTGAACTATTTATTTAGAAAAAGGAAATTATTTATTTATTCTATTGTAAACAAGAATCTTTTTGGTTAACAATAATTATTAAACAAGAACTTATGCACAAGTATAGCTTAATGAGTAAAGTTGTCTCCAACTTTCAGCATTCGCTTCCAATTCATTTAATATGATGCATTATTCCAAATCGAGTTTTACTTTTAAAAAAATGAACTTACTTCTAAAAAAATGTACGAGTAAAATAGAAATAAATAATTAAATAATATAATGCCGATAAAGAGCATGATTCATTTACTTCCTAAAATATATAGATTTAGTTATTGCATGAAAAAATTGCCCACATTCTACGAAATAACAGACTTCATACTTTAACGATATTGTGTGTGCGTACGTGCATACAAGTACTTGCCTGCTGTTCTACTGTAATCTGAAACTAGACGAATAGATTTTGCTATATTGTAAAGAAACTGCTAGGATAACTACATTTATTTAATGGCTAAAAAGTTCAAAAATATATTTCAGGTAATATATTTCTCAATTCAAGTAACCTCCAATAACTGATTGATTTTATATATGTTATTTTTTCCAGTTCTTTAATATTAATTAAGTTAGTGATTTTCAAAAAAGTTATGATGCCTTATTTAAATTATAGTCGAGTCTATTAGAAATTCAAGCTTGCTACAGTTTCAATGGATCACTTACGCTATGGGACTCATGGTCATTTCAGGTCTGATAGATGAATATTGCATAGTCGATAAACTGTGCGCAGAGGCTGGTTCTTCGTACATAGCGCGGAGATCAGCACCCAGTGGTACAATAAACTCATTTTGCGTCAAGCTCCTAGAATGAGGAAAGAAGATATCAACTTTAAAAAAGCATATTTTACAAAACTAAGTAATAAAAAGATATCCAAGTATTAAAAACAAGCCATAAGTTGTTCTCTATGCGTTTTTAATGCAAAAATTATGACCCTAGAGTGCTTCTTACCTGGCGTAAGCGTGGAATTCCAGATGCAGAGCGATGAGTAAGTCGGTGAAAGCCGTCCTCAGAGGTCCAGACATATATTCTGACTTTATTGCGTACTGCAGTTGTTTCTCGTCTACGTGGGCACAGATAATGTGCGCTGCCCGATGGTTGCCTTGGAAGCACAGTGCCCCATAAAGAGCCAGCGTGTGAGCGTGGAAGCTGAAAAACACCAGAAATTGTACTCAATTTCACTGGAATATATTTAACCTTCAGATATAAGTTCAGTAATATTCCAGGTAGCACAGAGTGTTGCACTATATTGGACAATAGTGTGCGATGTTATATGATATTACTCTACTTAAATTTCGAATATTGATCAATGTCATACAATATTGTGTGCTACTTTGATATATGTAGAAGTTACTGTGAGCAAATTATAAATCTATTACTTCGCATATTATATTCTTATCTATTGAGCTCTCGTAATTTTCAATTGTCAATTTAAATTGTTTAACCATTTAAAAATTATATGCATTATGTTTTGAGCAGAGTACAAAATTTGTCCCTGAAACTCTGTTCGAGATTCGAAATCTTTTTGATTTCGATTATAATCACGAGCAACTGTATGATTTTGAAATCTATGAATCCTCTCAGTTCTTCATTCTTCCGTTTTTAAATAGAAAAAAAAAATGCAATTATTTTTAAATTTAATTTTTTTAAATTTTGATATTGGAAGGCAATTGTACATAATCTTCCAAATATTTTATATTTAAAATAAATTTCAGTTTCTTCAACTGTTAAGTGCCAATAAAGAAACTTTTAATTTATTTAAACTAACTTAAGTTTACTTAGCATTTAAGTAAAATGTAAAGTTTAACTGTAAGTAAAATGTAAAGTTTAACTGTAAGTAAAATGTAAAGTTTAACTGTAAGTAAAATGCAAGTTTAACTCACTAAAAGGTTGAATGCCAACGAAACAAATTTTATTAATTTTACATGAATGTCGATATCAAAATATTAATATTGAAAATATAAAATAATAACCCTAAAATAATAAATTAAACGCAGTCATATATAATATGTATAAATAAAGGAATTTATCTTTTTCCTATATCAGAAGTTTTAACAAAATTTTGATACAAATTCATTAAGCAGTTATGAGATTTTTATTTAATTAACAAAATACTTAAGGTTTTATTTGAGTATTTAAGGTTTTATTTATAAGTGTAATAGGGAAGAAAAGTCATTATGAAAAATATTTTTGGACAGTGATTGTTCATTTTCTTCTTTGAAAGGGAGGAACATCATGGAAAAAAGTACCTCAATAATTTCTCTCGTTCTATGAGCTCCAAGACGTCTATGCAGCGGTCTTCCTCCGGAATATGGACGGCTAGCATAGACACGGGGTCTTCACAGAGCATACTCCAACCTCGGATATCGGAGAGCTTCAAAGCGTGTGGTTTCAAATTTATGTTCGGTGCTCGAGCCCACTGATAAGGTTGCAAGCATTGAACCTGGAAAAGGAATGTTATTTAGGAATGGAACCTGGAAAATGAACGCATTTAATATTTTGAACGTGTGAAAGCAGGAACTTTTACGTAAGAATTTAATGATTTTTTTAAATTATATAAGCTAATTAGAATTTTAAAGAATGGAATCATAAATTTTAATGAAAAACAGACAGTCTTTTGTGGTTTCAAAAGACTATGTTAATGAAATGCAGTTTAACTAATTCTATAAAAATGCAATACAAACAGTGCTTTTTATACTTAATATTAGTAATAACATCTGATATAGAAAAAACGTATCCGAACTAACAAAAAATCTAATAATAATTAGAAAAAATAAATTTTTGAAAAATTTATTTTAACCCTTTGACTACACATTTATATTAAACGACTTTTGTATCTGAAGCTGTAACCGTAACTGTTTTCCTTGGCCCTCTAGTGGCCGCTGACATGAACAATCAGTCCTTGTCTTGGAAGCGAGCGTAAAGCATGATGTAGTCCCCGAGTATTAGTTTAATTCATATACGTTAAATGTTATTGTTTAAACTAGTTCTTTCCCCATGTAAATCATGTCATTAAATGTATTTTAACTTCTTTGACATGATTTATCGATTTTAATTGGCTACCCTGACAGAATTTAAATTTTGGCGCCCTTTCGATCACAAAGAGCATTTAATTTTTTGAACGTGTGAGAGCAGTAACTCTTAGGTAAGAATTTATTAATTATAAGAATTTATTATTTATTAATCAGAATATATACTACTACCTAATATCCAAATAAACTAATTAGGATTTTAAAGAATGGCACCATAAATTCAAACAAATAGAGAACATTCTGGTACATCAGATGTATCCAAAGGGTTAAAATAAAGTAGAAGCATGGATGTGTAACAAATGAAAAACAAGATTTGAATCAAAAGAATGAAAAGTTAAATATTCCAAAACAGATTAACTTGGCTTTCAATTATATCATGGCTTAATAAGTATTTCATATTCAACAGAGCAAAAGTTTTTTTTAACTTTGTAGTTCTTGAGAACCCCTGAAATTCTTTACAAGAGGAATTTAAATTTAGTTGATAAGAAAAACAAGAATTTAAATTTCATTGTGATGGGACATTTACTAAAGTGAGTTATGGTTTAAAAAAAGGTGAAAAAGTTTTGCGAAAAATAGGATTCAGAATACACAAATAAATTAAATAATTTAATTAATAATTAAATGTTAATAAAAAGATTAAAGAAAGAAAGAAAAGTCACAATGCTAAAATGAAAATTTTAGGGTTAAAATAAATGACTAAAAATGGTGCGGCATGAAAAATTCACATGGTATATAGTTAAGACAAGAACAGCTCTGAAAGACTGCTGACTTTTAGATGGCAAATCTATTGGTAAACAAAACTTTTATCACAATGCAAATATAGATATGAATAAGGAAATAAAATAGAAAAAATGAGGTTTAATAAATAAAAAATTAATTTATGAAAAGTGTATTCATTTACAATATTTAAAAAACATTCGTATATGGAAATAGTTTTTCCAAGTTTTTTTAATACTATATTAAATTAGTAGAAATTCTAGCTGTAAGTGTTATCTACATTTAGATGCGGAAGAATAGAACCAATATAAATTCAAGGCTTTGTAGTGAATATTAAAATTAATATATTTTTTAATATCAGATAATAGTATCATGAATACATTTTATTTGCCCATACGTTATAATTACCAATAAAATATACATTTCTGAAATTTAGAACCTTAAGTTAAAAATTGAAAAATATCTACTCCATACTTTTAGTCTTGGAGGACACTGTGGAGTCAAATGCTTCTCTGTACTTCGCAAAACTGCAGACGAAAGTGGAAGGGTTGTCAGAGTCCGTCCAAGTTCAAACTGAAGCACTTCTTTGCTCGTTGCTTCGAAGAAGACAGCCGGGAACAGTTTGGTTCCGGGCTCCACCTGTTAAAAATTAATCATATAAAGAAGTATTCCTTTTTTTTTAAAAAAAAAAACTAGGTTTATTTCATTTTGTCGTTTTAATTAAACAAGTTATTCAAGTATTATGAGTTAATAACGAATTTCACAACGAAGAGATTCTCATACCTTTAATACTGATAGAGCATCTTTATTTTAAATTATTTTTCTTGGATTGAGCATATCCCTAATATCTTGAAATTTTAATCCTTACTTACAAAAAAATGAACTTAAAAAATACATATTTTATATCTATAAATAGTAAAATGATCCACTGTACACCACTTACTAAGTAATCTCATTGCCCTGCCATTATTCTATTCACCTGTTATGTTCATAGGTAAAGAACCTTGAATTCAAGCACACAATGACATTTCCCCAATGACAAATCCGTCCATAACATTCATCGAATAATTAACTTTAATTCATCTAATGACTTTTTTCAAGAATAAGAAATTAAATAATATATTTGGAAAAGGAACTTAATGACATTCTCCTCAAATTGACAAATTGGTTCACAACATTCATCGAATAATTAACTTTAACTTAAGTTTGTGAAGGGGAGTGTGCTAGTTCATGTATTTTCCGCGTCAACTAATTACGTTTCAAAATTATGTGGTCCGTCCTAACGTTGGTTTAAAAAGAGACTTACAAAAATGCCTGTGACAGATGTATTTCAATCAAATACGGCAATTTACTTAGCAAATTTTGGTACAAGTTAATTAGTTCGATTGTGATTTGATTTACTTTACACTTGTTGGCATCGAATCGATCATACGTTCTTTATCAATAACATTCTTTAAACTGGCGTTAAAATTTCAATTGTAATTGACAACTTACTTTGAAGCTGTATCGAGTGGCTTGTCCCTCTGCTGTGAAAGTCAAGATGCCCATTGATGTATCCACGTGGCAACCAACCACCATTCCTTGGTTAGAACTTCGAGAGCTGGCATCTCCCTGAGAAACATCGGAATGCAGCTGCCCAGCACACACCATGTAGCAGTCCTGGCGATCCATGCTGTAAATGTGATGGTCAAGGTTAATCTCGTTAAGTGTAAGATAATATCTTTTGCATGTCAATTCTTTTTTAGCATTAAATTCTTAAAATTTGGAAAATTTGAGTTCAGTGTGCAACGATGCATAATTGAAGAAGGCGTTCAAAAGCTGGTGATAGTGGAATAATTTTATATTTTAGAAATTTAAGGTTAAGATTATTTAATTATAGCAAATCTAAACCTTTGCACTTAAAAAAAGTAATTGCATAAATTAATTATTCACTTAATACATCAGTTTGTTTATTACTCCACAAATAAAATACATACAATATATACAAACAATACAACAATTGATTTAAATTTAATTTACCTGAAAAAAAGGAATCGACATCTTTCTATCATACTCTAGGTATTTTTATCAATTAAAATTAAAAAATAACAAATAAAATGTCAAAATGATACATTGTCTTGAATGGTGAGTGATAGACATCGTCCGAGTGAGTGAGGTTACAAATATAATGAAATAAAACGCAAATTAAAATATTATATTAATGTTTTTCATATTTCTAGTTTATTTCCCATTAGTACTCATCGTTATTGACAGAACAAAACTATTTTTTAAATATATATATAAAGTGTATTCTAGTGGGAGTTTTTACAGCTAAATATCATTACATTTTATGTACAGTTAAATATCACTATGTATACATATCACCAAATAGACGATTAAAGCTGCTGATTGGCTATAAGATGATAGAAGTTATAGCAAATGCAAAAAAGTTAGTTCGAGTATTGAAAATGACAATTTTGAGATATTTCGAAATGCATGGTTATTGATACTATTATAAATAATATTCGAAATACCCTTGCCATGCTTGTACAGTTTACAACGTTGTAGCACATATGCATACCAATGCAAATTTTATTCTTAATCAATTTAGATAAATATAATAGGTATCGGTATAGATTTCTGTATTGATGTCAAAAGTTATAAGAATATTAAGGGTTAATAAACCAAGTTACAAAAGTTAAATAAATTTGGTATCTATGTTGAAATCCGAAGCAAATTTATTTCTAAGTCCAACTTACATTTCTTGCATGGAATTTTCTTCGTATCCTTGGAATACAACTTTTCTTGTCCTGTTTGTGTCAAAGGAAGTATCAAACTGCTTGAAAGTGGTCGTAACCCAACCACAGTACACATGGTTAGGCTCTTGTCCAGGGAAGATACGAATGCCATAAAAGTACTCATCGCACAAGTCCAATGAAGAAGAATCCAAGTAATCACTTCCATCATCCGGAGGTGTCACTTCAGTTGGTACTCTTGAAAGGCGTCGAGGTGAGCTTGCTCTCTCAGCTGCAGAAGGACCCAGTCCTGATGGCCTATCTGGAACAGCTGGTGGAACCAGCTCTGTTGCCGATGCGCGCAAGGTGGTTGGTGTCACTGTCAGAGTAGTTCCTGGAACGTCCTTCCTCAAGTGTTGATCCGGATATTGATCTTGAGGACTTGTCTTTTCGTCCTTTTTCTTGAAAAATCTGAAGGGTGAGCGACCTCTTCGCTTTGGCCTGTCCGGTTCCATGCCAGTCACGTCACTTTCTGCCCCGCTGTCCACGGCCTTCTTATGGAGATCTTCGCTGGATGTGGCTCGCATTTTGGATGGGTCACCATCTGGAACTGCTAAGCTCATAGCCATGTCCATAGAATGTCGCTTTGGCATAGTCATTCGCGGAGGTGGGTCTTCAGCAGCGTCTTCTGAATAACCTCTTTGGAGATCTGGAAAGTTTAAAAATTGTTAATTTTAGGGAAAGTTTTAATGTGACAGTAGATTATTTTATCTTTAATGTAATTTAATTTGGTCGATTTTATTACACGTCCCAAAAAGTATTTTTTAATATTCGCCCTCATATTTTCTCAATAATTATAAAATATATGAGAAATATTACTTAATATAATTGCATTCTCAAACTCGATTAACTCGGAAAGAATATTCAAATACATATGTGAATTTATTTACACAATGGCTTACCTTTAACATCAGAAAGACTGAAGCCACTTTTCAACATGTGATGTTCCAAATTAGCTGAAAATATAGGGGAAAATAATATTAAGTTTTTAATAAATCAAATTTCGATGACTCTCTAATTTTAAGTGTATTAAAACAATAGGTTCATATTTAACTAAAAATAACCTTCATTTAATAATTGAAACTGGCAAGAAAAATTATTTAAAATAGAGAGTTTATTGTAATTCCTTAAGAACATAGTAATAAAATATATTCTTGAAAATAGTACAGAAAAATCTGCAAATATCATAGATATATTTGAAATCTTATGTTGCGTTTGTTCTTCGTCTTCCATTTCAAGCAGCTATACGTGATTCATTTTTTAAAAAAATTGTACATATTCTAACTAAATTGTTTTTCTAAAGTATTTGAATAATATTCTGATCTCACATTTCCATATATATAATATAATTTTAGAAAGAGATTGCAGTTCGAAGGCATTGAAGAGACTTTTCTTTTTTTTCAAAGTTCGCTTTATTCTTCCTCCGGAGGCAGGCATATTTACAACCGACGTGGATAAGTCTCTTCAATGCTGTCAGAAAATGCTGAGACAAGCAGTTTTATAAAGAGCGTGTAGAATTAATTAAATAAAAATAAGAATTGAATCAGGAATAAAGTAAACATTTTAGAATGAAGTTAATATGGATAAAATTAAGATTAAAACTTAGGAAATTAATTAGGATATAAATTAAGTTAAGAGATATCATTACATATATGTTTTTCAAGCATAAAATAACCACTTCCTTTAACTTTCCCTCTCTATACAATAAAAACAAGAAGAAGAAAAAAACTGAAGTTCACCAAAAATAATTTAAAAGAAGAAACAAATTATTAGAATCTTATTTAATACTTATGAAGTAATCCTTTCATTAACTATATTACTGTAATCACCTTATGGACATTATGTAGTTTTACATTAAAAAATTATAAAAAAATCAATGAAATGAAATTTACGATTGCAAATTTCAAGCTATCATGCGAGAACATTATTATTTTTAAGTCATTATTCATCTTAATTAATTTAAACCATTAACCAGATTAAACCGGTTTGAAGCAATCACGAGACTTCTCTATCCTTTTCTCCCCTCCTCTCTTTGTATGTGTTTGTTAGTTTGTCTCTCTGTGTGTATAATGATAATTTCTTTTAACTTATATTTTCAATTTTTTAGATGTCAAACAAGTTTTGGAGCTTTTGAAAAACCCGTTGTTTTTCTAAATATCGACGCAAACGTAATATGATAGTCTTGTGATTGTTTCCAACCGATTTAAACTAGTTAATGACTTAAATTAATTAAAACAATTCGTAAGAATTCAATGAATAAATAATTTAATAATCAAGGTGCAACTTTAGTTGACGATAAATCGACAATTTGTTGACTACGCAGAAACCCCAAGCCAAAACAAAATCATGTTTTCACATAATAATAAAAATGAAAACACGTTGCTATATTTCCCAATATTTTTAGCAAATGTTTTAAAGACAAATGCCTCGGATGTAACAAGCGAAGAAAACCCACTAATTAATATGGATTCAACACTTCATATACCAGCTAGCTTAACAGAATATAAAGTGGTATCATAAAATAAAAAAATCAACTTATGATCATTATTACATCACGATAAAATTGCCTAATCATGTATACGATAATGCAATAAAAAATTGAAATGTTTCATTCATTTATATCGTGTGTTTTCTCCGATAACTACACTATATTTCATGTGCTTAATGACATTAAATTATGAACATGCAATTTTCATTTTGTGATATAATATACCTGGATGCCTTGATCCCGTTCTTCCACCTTGCAGTCCCCTCTGACGTCGACGAATTTCCTCCCAATTTTGAGCTTTCCCAAGTTCGCTGTAAAATATATATTTACAGATTTTACACAAAATCTCAAACTATTTTTAAGGTATAAAAATTTTTAAGTTGAATTTTTCAAAAATTATTCAACACTAAGGTTTTTGGATGTATTGTCAATTATAATACAGAATATCATAAATACAGCAAAATTATTTGAAAATATAACATATTTTGAGAAACAGGAAAATTTGTATCAAAGTCTAATGAAATTTAGCCAAAACGTTAAACTTTCTACACAAAATTGTAATGTAGCAGTGTTATTTTTCTTTATACACATGTTTTAGAATATAATGATGAATGAAATGAACCAAAATCCAAGAAAAATTTTCAGATGCAAAGAAGTTACTTGTAAAAATATACATTTATATGACTTTTTTCCTTAAATTTGCAACTTTATCTTTCTAAAAGTACGTATAAATGAAAATGCATTCCACTAACAATAAAACTTTTGGTTCATTACATTGTTCATATTATTTAAAACACAAGCTGAAATTTTTATGTAAAGCCTTCTATTAGTTTTTGAGATATCATGTTGAAGGTGGAGAGCTTTTATGAAAGTTAAGGTCTTTAGAAAATAGAATTTAAAGAAACGTTTTAGCTGAAAAATATATTTTGATTTAAATTTTCCTGGATGATAGATCATGCCTTTTTTTTCCTGGAAAAGATAAACCGTTTTGCGAAGAAGAAAGTCTGAACTACAAGAAATAACAATAATTAAGGTACCCGACTACATTGGAAGGAGAATTTTTGAAAAATTGGATTTTTTTAAAAACTATTCAAAGCTATGGTTTTTAGATGTATTACCAATTATAATGCAAAATAGTATGAATACAACAAAATTAATTGAAATTATAATATATTTTGAGAATATATCAAATTTTAATGAAATTTAACCAAAACGGTTAACACTCTACACAAAATTGTAATGCAGCAATCCTAATTTTTTTGTACACAAGATACAGAATATAGTGATGGATGAAATGAACCAAAATATAAGAAAAGTTTTGAGTTGCAAAGAAGTTATGGGTAAAAATATAAGTATATATGCATTTTTTTCCATAAATTCACAACTTAATATTTTCCAAAAATACCTCTATGAAAAAGTATTTCACCAGCAGTAAAACTTGTGGTTCGTTTCATTGCCCATTTTATTTAAAACACACGCTGAAATATTTATGTTAATACCTCTATTAGTTTTCGAGATACCATGTTAATGGTGGATCACTTTCATGAAAATTAAAACTGAAGTTCAAGACAATTTTAGCTGAAAACTATGTTTTGTTTAAAATTCCCCTGGATAATAGATTAGACCTTCATTTTCCTAGAAAAAATTAACTGTTTCGTAAAGAAGAAAAACTAAACTAAAAGAAAAAAATTTTAAAAATTCGCCAATGTGGTCGATAACCAGTGTTTTCAACGTAGTCGGATACCTTAAAAAAATTAGCCAATGTGGTCGATAACCATAGTCGGATACCTTAAATCGCAAATCATTTTAATTTATTTGGTAAAACAAAATAAAATCTTACTCTATGTATTCATCATTGCAAGTCACTGGAAGACTGAGCCTCACGAATTCATAATTAACCTTATCGACAGTTTCATATAGACGGTGGGAAATTTTGAGTGCCGGAGGGGTGTCAGTTCCTGCAGGTAATCTCGTCACCTCCACTGGAGATTCCGCCATGTCATCCACGTTGATGAAGATGGACTCGTCTTTGTTGTAGTAGAAAGTCATGTTGCGGTTCATGTTGACACAGAATGGTTCGTATCCTTCTTGCAAACCGCAGACCGTGAAGTATTTGAGTCTGTTTACATCCTGGCCGAAGACTAGCTTTGCCCTCTGGCCTATTCCAAACGTAAAAGCTGGTACGAAACCTGTAATGGCAATAAAAGTATTGATACAGAACCAAATTAAAAGCAAAAGTATAATGAATATATTTGATCAGAAAAGTAATTATGTAAAGCATAGATTGATTTTGAAATAAGCAATAGAAGAAGAAAAGTTAATACAACAGTCCTTTTTGTCATATATTTGGTCAATATGGGAAATATTTCCTAAAAACGAAACTTCTCAGAAAAATAACTGAAACATGATCATACTATCCTCGCAGTTCGTCACACTTATCTTGATTGTGAATAAAGATTGATATAATCTAAGTTTCTAAAAATAAATTAAAATATATGCTTCCTGGCAAACACTTAGGATCTTTTAAATTAATACTTCTGTATAGTTATACTATCATTCACTGTATAAATAAAGGATTTATATGTTTCATTTGTATTAAATAGCAATAATTTCATTCGCATTAAATAATTTAACATTTTGTATTTGACTCATTTCTCCGTTACTTTGGTATTATTTCAAATATTTTAATTCCTTTTTATAAATATTTCTGTTATACATAGTTTTAAAAAATTAATGTCACATGTATAGTTTCTATAGCATGATAAAATTGCCTACCTTCATCAACAGGTATATCACTAAAAGCAGTTTCACCACCCATTGCGTCTAACAACAGTTCTCCATTCAAAGAGTAACCTAAAAGTCACGATTATTTTGAAAACATGAATAAACAACAAGTAAATTACATAACATTCAACTCTCCTATGACTAAATTTACAATCACACATTTGCCGAGGTATATTCAAACGCATGATAATAAATCTAGTTCTTGGGTCATACAAATAAACATAACTCTCGCTATAACGCTACTAAATGATTTTGAATTGCACGGAAGCAATGCTTAGTAAATCATAAAACAACGAGAAATCAAGTTATACATCAGCTCATGTTCCAGTTCTATTCAAGTCGTGTTTCAAGTTTACATCGTACAAAAATTGTGTTGAAAGTGGAATATTGTAATTTTTTTAATAGTATAACGTAGAAATCAATTAATTTCCTTACTTATAATAAGAGAGTTAACACCTTAGCTCTCTTATTGAAAATATAAATGAAATCCATCAAGACATCGACAATTATGAATGAAATGAGAATATGTAATAAATAGGAATGAAATGGGGTAATATGTAATAAATATGAAGGAAATGAAATTATGTAATAAATATGAATGAAATGTGATAATATGTAATAAATATGAATGAAATGAAATTATGTATCAAATGCAACAAAAGAAATTATCCAACTTTTTTATTATTTTATAATAATAAGAGATAATTATAAGTTTATAATAAGTATATGAAATATTAGCTTATTTCATTTAACAGAAACTTTTTTTCTTTGCAGATTTCAATCTATTTTTGAAAATTTCATGTTAAAATTGTCAATTTACATAATTATTGCACTAAATAAGACTGATTTTTTAAAAGAAAAGGCATAAATGAATAAACAAAATGTTCACTCTCCATAAATATGTATTATCAAAAGATTAGAGTTTCACTAATGATAACGATTAGTTCTTCAAATAATAAATTGTATAGAAATAACACAAATAATAAATAAATTATACAAATAATAAAATGTATAGTATTCGTGAGTTTTCAATGTTTTTAAGTACACTTATATGTGTCTTTCCGCCTCAGGTAATTTTCACCTTATAAAAAAATGAAACCTAAATATTTAAGACTTCATATTCAAGATTTTATATTTGCTATATTTATTTTCTTAATTTGTTAAAATTATTCATTAATTATTCGTTAGTATCCAGATTATGTTGTTTTCTAGATTCTAACAAACTCTCTTAAAAAGTTAAATTTCTTAACTCCTTTAAAATAAAGTAAAAATGCTTAGAAAAGTACGTTGGTGTTGTCTTATCACAACCTTAGAAAAAGATTTACATATAAAGTTCAACTAATTCCGAAAACCATCTCAAATGCTTTCTCTAACGCAATTCTTCGTAATCATTGGATTTTCTACTATTAAAGGTTTATTTGTGAAATTTCAGATATAATGTAACAGAATGTTATCGATTTATCTCTGAGAAGCAAAGATATACAATATTAACAAGTGCTATCCTAATATAAATAACAACTGATTTTGGTAGTTGGAGTATCTATAATTGCGCGATACCATTCGAAACATCTTGTGGTAATTTGAAATCGCAACATAAATGTATTCATTCCAGAGTGAATGCATTATGCGTATTCAGAAGTGCGAAACTCAGGAAATTGAAATCGAAATTAAATGCACATTTCAAATGGATTTCAATATTTACATTGCTAAAATATGTCGTTCGAAGCGTTGGAAGAATTCTGTTCAGGAGTGGAATGTTGTGTGTGCATTCAATTATATGCAACCAACATTACTCATTCATTTATAATTGCCAATGCAAATTTCATTCATTTATTCAGTTAACTATCTAGTCTAGTTTAGTTATCTATCTTTAGTTAATAAAAATCTGAAAAATATAGAAAAAAATGGTTAAAAATAATTTTAACGTTATCTTTTTATTTAAAAATTAAATATTTATTGATTGGTTGAAACCGTTTTGATAGCAATTTTTTTAATCAAAATATTGTAAGTAAATTTATTAATTAGTAATCAAACAATTGAAAAATAGCATTAAAAATTCAAACATGGTAGTTAAATGAATATGAAACATTGTTCTATGTAGTTTTCAAAAAATTATTAATCGAATCTTAAGAAATAGTTTGAGAATTTCTAAACTATCCCACCAATAGAAATTATCACATGGCTTTATTTATTTAAATAATAAAGTTGTTAAATAAAAATTTTTGGTCATTTTTAAAAATTCCTAAGATTTTATCATTTAATACATTTAGCATTATACTTACTTATGAATCGAATGTTAAGAAACAATTTAAGAATTTCAAAACTATCTAACCAATAGAAAATATCACATGCCCTTATTTATTTAAATAATAAAGTTATTAAATTAAAATTATAGGTCATTTTTAAAAATTCCTTATATTTTATCATTTAATTCATTTATCCATTGTACTTACTTATGGTTCTGTCGTGAAGATCTAAAAGACATCCGACCACATCTCCAACTGCCCACTGTTTACCATATCCTTCTGTACCACCAGCATGCTTTTTGCAACCCTTAGATTAATATATATATATATATATAAATATATATAAATAAATAAATAAATATATATATATATATATATATATATATATATATATATATATATATATATATAAAGAGAGAGAGAGAGAATTAACGTAGAAAGCAATTCATACAATGTAGAAAAAAAATTAAAATATGTAATTCAATGTAGATTAATTTAAGCAAATTAAATATGAATGGATAATTAACGCAGAAAGCAATTAATACAACGGAGAAAAAAATTGAAATATGTAATTCAATGTAGATTAATTTAAGCAAATTAAATATGAATGGATAATTAACGTAGAAAGCAACTAATACAACGGAGAAAAAAATTGAAATATGTAATTCAACGTAGATTAATTTAAGCAAAAATAAGTTTTTATAAAATTTCAGGAATCTTGTTTAATACAGAAATTTTTGGTCCCTCTGTTTCGACTTCATAAAACAGCCATTTATACAACGTAGAAAGCAATTTGAGCTAAAAAAAAGTATTTCTAAAATATCAGAAGCCTAGTTTAATATATATGTTTAGTACCTGAGTTTGACCTCATGTACTTGCCATTTTTTTTTAAATCTTACAAAAAGATTTTTTGAACTAAATATTATGTTTGAAATGGAAGATATTACAAGAGATTGATGATCACTCGTGTATTAGACCAGCGTTCTATATAAATGATGAAACTAGATATTTTAAAAGTTTGATTTTAACGGAAGGACTTTATGACAGCGTTAGCATGAAAAGCAAATACACTTATTAGTTCAAATATTATTGTATTTACTCCTAGTCAATAAATGCATATTTAAATGTCTAATCTTCTACTTTGAAAAATTTTTCTGAGTTCAACATTTAATCCATTGCAGATTAAATACAAATGAATGATAAGAAAGTAAACAGATAAACACATATGAATTTACGTTTCAATTATAGGAAAACAGCATTAGATTAAAAAAGAAACTAAGAAAAATTTGTGAAAGTCACCTTGAAGTAATTAAGCTTGACAAAATAATTTTTTATTCTACAAACGAAAATGTTTATAAATAAAAATGTTAAAAATCGATTGCATATTTCTTAGAAATTACAGTTATATTTTCCGATATAATTTAGTCTTACCAAATGCCCATCATAGGCCCAGGAGTGTTCGTCTCCGCCTAACTCGACGGAGGGAATAAAAGGCAAAGTAGCCCAGCCCACTTTCACTGGCCCCGGGGTCATGATTTCGAACTCGAAATACCTGGAACACAGAAATATTGGTGAAATGCGAAAATTGCCTTTCATAAATTCGATTGCCTGTATATCAAATCTAAAACATTATTATGATTAATTAAAATTAACTAATAAAATCATAATACGTATAACTAAATCTAATGATACCAACTAAATAAGCTACTACTTCATACTAAATAAGCTAATTAGGTATAACATTCGTATTATTCAAGTAATAAAGGTTAAAGTTATATGAGCGCCATTTTCATGTAATTTAGATAGAAAAAGGTAAATTTTAAATATACATCCACATTATATTATTTAGTTAATAAAACGATTCTGAGAAATGCTATTATAGCAAATGACGACAACAGCTGAATGTTTTATAGATATATATGTCAATTTTAAAGAAACTGAATGCTTTATAAGCATATAAGTTAATTTTAAAGTAACCGAATGCTTTATAGAGTTACAAGTTAGTTTTAAAGCAAATGAATATTGTTTAGAGTTACAAGTTAATTTGAAAACAACTAAATTCTTTGTAGAAATACAAGTTAATTTTAAAGCAACAGATTACTTTATAGGGATATTAGTTAATTTTAAAGCCATTGAATGCTTTACAGACATATAAATTAATTTTAAAGAAACTGAATGTCTTACAAAAATATAAATTAATTTAAACTTTTTCTTTAAAAAAATCAATTATAATTTTGAAAAAAAAAATTTTGCTTACCAAATATTTGCAATGATTGTTCATGCAATTTATTTAACTCTTTTTTTTTCATCATATCAATACATACTATTTACCAGTTGTCACAGCATTAATTTTATAGAGGCATCTACATTATATTATTTAGTTAATAAAGCTATTCTGAATGCTTTAAAATTAATCTTAAAGCAACTGAATGCTTTAAAATTAATTTATGGAGTTAAATAGTAATTTAGCCTCATAAGTTAATTTCAAAGAATAGGGTTAAATAGCAAATTATTTAACAACTTTTTTCCTCATATCAATACTTACCATTTACCGGTTGTTACAGCATATGTAGATTCAGCTCTGTATGTTCTTTGGTCATACTTCACTTGATCTTTTTTGCCAACTGCCCCTGTAATATTTCAGATCGTTCATACAGGCTGACAAGAGAATAAAATACATCTGAATTATTATGTTAATTTTGAACAGTACAGAATAGCATACCTTCGAGTGCTTCTGTTGATGGTGGGTCTAAAATGTATCCATATGTTAGAAGAGTTCTTACTGTTTCGCTTGCAGTATCTCTGTAATAAAATAAATTAAATAATTTAATATGCATAAATATTCAGATTTTAAGATGAAAGTATTACAGATAAATTTTCTATATTAATAACGATATTAATCTAAATGATTGAAACATTCACCGATTCATTTATAAAATTATAAAATTTTTAATTAAAAATTTATAAATAATGATAAATAATCAAAAAGCAGAAATTTAATATTTTCGAATAAATTATAGTTTATTTTATTTTAATTGTTTGAAACAAGAATTCATCAATTTACAGAAAACAAGTTTAATCTTAGAATCAAATATTTTTACGACGTCAGAAAATTAATTTTATGAAAGCTATGTGCATTTTCTAAGAATTAATTTGATGGTAGAAATGACACATGAAACTGTCTAAGTCGTCATATTTTGCACTGAAAGACATTATATACACGTTTTACTTAATTAACTTGTGCTAATGTGTATGATCCTCATATTATTATGTAATTAGTTTGTCATTTATTCTACAAATGAAGCCTAACTAGCAGGGAAAACTATTAGTTAATGCATGCAAATATTTCCAAGCAGAGATGTAACTTTTCCGAAGCTCATTACCATACAGATTATTTCTGAAATTATATTCTACATTAGATTATTTGGTAGTATTATTAGTTATTTAGTGCTAAAAACTTATTTGGTAAGAAATAAAAATAAGTCTATAAATGACATAGTTTTGTGAGAATATTTTGGTTTCGATGATTTAGATTATTAAAAGTGTCTCTTAAGATAAAATACTCAGTATACCTTATTATCATGTGAATCTTTCTTGCATATTATTGAAATATATATATATTTATTTAGAAACTTTATTCATCTTATTTATTTACAGAAGATATGCATCATGCATGCATGTATCAAAAAAAGGGAATATGCATATATTGAAACTTCTGCTTCATTTATCGTAGATTCCAAAGAGAAATTATGGAAATATAAATATATATTAACTTGATTTATGTCTTCAAATACCTCTTATGTTATCAGATTATAAATACATCAAATGTCTTAAATGTATAAAATTATCACTAGGTAGATCACTTTTTATATTTAAAAAAATATATTATTAATCAAATTTATGATGAAAATTCTCACCTATTTGCTTTCTTTATGGCATCATCAACGTTCTTATAAGGTACTAAATGCGGACTGCGCTTCAAAGCTGGATCCTAATGGGTAGATAAAAAATAATATTTATATTTTATAATTAACCTTAAAATAAGGTACCAAAGGGCAATACGGTCAATTTCATTTCAAATTAAAATGAGGATAATTTAAAGAATATTGAAAAAAAACACGTAGGATTAATTATGAAGTTTGTCTTCTTTAATTTCGTAAAGAATTTTCGCTTTGTCCTTTTTTTTTTCTTTCACATATTAAATTTCGTACAATAATTCTTATCAAAGTAATATAGCAAGTAAAAATAGTTCGATCGAATTTACCTTTTTAAATCCTTTTTCACTAAGTTTTATCGTAATAACTTTTTTTTGAATCAATGATAAAAAAGCACAAATTCTCCATTCTTATGAAGTTATTTTAATTTGAAATAACTTAATACAAAAAAAAATTAAAACCCCAAAATTTTCTTAATTGACTTCATAAAAATCTCACAGTCATATAGTTTAAAACTAATACCAAAAAGATTTTTAAAAAATTAAAATAGGACAGAATAAGTATTTAAAAAAAGTCCATTAATTTTGAAGAAATAACACCATTTAGGCATTATATAGAAATACAGGCATTAATAGCTCAATATTGTTTTAAACTAGGTATATGAAATCGTTTTGTGATTCATCGATAAATCTAAACATCTTGAGAAATTTTGTCATCTATTACTGAAAAATTGGAAATCTTTTTAGATTCAATAATACATAACGTTTCTTCAACTCAATCTACTACATGACAAACTAGTACTTTGGAATTATCATTTAGGAATTAAACAAGAATCATCACTCTTTAAGGTAAGCAAAACGCATTTTAAAAGAAGATGCTCAGTGTGCCGTAGCATATTCTTAGTTTACTAAATTCAATGACAATAGACCCTTTTCTTTTTTCTTTTTTTTTTTCGTTAGCATTTTTAATTGGTGAATCTTTTTGCAGAACCTGCCAAATGACTATGTTAGCAGCAGTAGCCGTATCACCCTCAGATTCCTTATTATTGGCTCATTAACTTCAAAACATTATGATTTATATTTACTTTAAAAATTAAATATATTATGATTAACGTTTTTATTTTTACAGTTTTGTCCTTCATTCACATTTATAAAATTTTTAACTACATTAAGTTTAATAGATAAAAGCTTGCATGTATATAAAATAAAAGTGAATCCAAAACCTGAATATATATATATATATATATATATTTAGTAGTATTTTATATTTAATCTCGATAGCGTTATTTAGGAACTACCCAAAAAGGCAACAATTTCATCTTTAGTAAAAGAATATCAAAGAAGAAGGAAATTTCCGCTTAAATTATATCTAAATTAAAAACTCATTTGGAAATCAGTACTAAAGATAAGATAAGATAAAGGTAACAATTCTTTTTCAAAGCAATACTCTTTTTCAAAAACTTATTTCAATTATTGAACTGTTAGGTGAAAAAAGATTTTGTACTTATTTAGAAGTTACTGCCGATTCTACTCACTTCGCTTAATCCGTATGTCCAGCCTTGTTGAATCCTCTCTTTAGCGTACACGTTATGAGTATTTTCGGCCAATAATTCGACCAGTTCTTCCATTTTTGAAGTTAACGTGATGGCGTGCAAATCTAATGGTGCTGGCTTGTATCCATTGGACTGCAAAAAAGGGCTAAAAGAAAATGATACATCATAATATTTTTTTTCTAAAATGAGGATATGAGGGTAATTGTAATAATATTCAAAGATAGAAAATCATTCATGCAAAAATTTCACTTAATACAATTATGTTTAAAAGCTTGCAAGTAATTATGTAAGCTCGATACAATCAAGTTTAAGATTTCTTATCTTCTCAATGTGCTTATTTTTTGAAAATATCCAGATTAATTAACTTGAGAATATCGAACAAAAGTTTGTATCAGTCACTTAATGCAATAGAAACACTAACGAATTTGGATAAAAAGCGAAGTAAAAATGGAACACTCTTCTACGATTTTCATCCTACCAAATATTGAATCAGAATATGAAGAAGTTAAATAAACTACTATTAAAGAAATCAGAGATGAAATCATGTCTTTTTTCATTTCTGATATGAAAATGAAATATTTTTATTTTTGATGAGAATCTAAAGAAGCTGGTGTTCCCTTATATATTTTTTAAAATTTTTAAAAAAGGTGTTTTACAATATAAAAATTGTAAACATTGAGCAAGGCCGAATACTCAGAGTTTTCCACCATACTTAGTCAATGTAAATATAGTATAATAATGGTAATAGATAATGCATTTTGGATATACTTTCTTCGATTCGATCCAATTTAATTGCGGATTAAAAATTGCGAATTAAAATCATTGCGCCGTTGCATTTTTGCTTTTATAGACATATATACTTTGAAAAATTACGTTTTTCCACTCAAAAAGGGGTTTAAACTGTAAGATATTTCAAAATTTCGAAGTTGAATTTTTTTGCCGATTTCAACACCTTTTCTTTGCATATGATAAAGAAAAATTCCTATATTCATTATCGGTATCAAATTTTTTTTTGTTTCGTCTACATCTTCGGGTATTTTAAAAAGTAAAACAAGTTTTACAGCATGTTAAGAAACGATTCATACATTCGTGTTTCGTTTCACACTAACTTTTGGAAACTAAATGGATTAAAACTGTGCACCTTTTGCATAGCTTTTTATGTATGATAGGATATATAAGTTAACTCACCTCAAAAAGTGGCAGTTGCTCATAACTATGTAATTTTATGTTTTACTTTACTTTAATGCTACACATCAAAGGTAAATGCGCAAATGAATGGGAAAATAAATTATAACAATCAAAATTTATCAGAAAGTTGAGTGTGTTACGTTTAAAATTACGCAATTCATGAGGAAGGGAATTTTTGTCACTCTTTATGATTTTTTTTGTTTTATTATGAGTGATTAGTATTTGTAGTAAAAACATACATTATTTTTATATTATTTTTGAATCTGTGAAGTGTTGGAATTATATATGTCCCACCCAGTAAAAAAGGATTAATAAAAATAATTTTTATTCTTATTTTGAGTAATTTTTCATGTTAAATTATCGAATAGAAAGTCCTTTAAAAAATTTATAATTAAAAAAATTATGCAACTGAGGTTTCAATTTTTCTTTCAAATTATGTGGCACAAAGAATTAAATAATAAAAAAATAAGTAAAATTATTATTACATTGACCGAATACAATATGATTCGAAAGATACGCCGTCAAATGAAGTATGAATCCATCGTGATTCTACTTTGCTCATTGTGGAGCATATTAATTTCTTATGATAAAATAGAGCTTACTCATTGGGCAGTTTAATGCTTCTGATTCTTGCAGGAGGTTTATCGACTGTTATGTGATATCCCAAAGATACAATGGTTCTGAAATAAAAATCGAAATTTTAAAATTGGCATTAATAAGACAACTTCAAAATAATTTGATTATAAACTAATTTAGAAAATATGATATATTCTATTTGAAATCTTACTTTAAAGTTTGTAGAGCCAAAGTAGTGTCATATCGTCTTTCAGCCATTGGCAACCTGTCGAAGGAAGTAAGGCAAGGATGCTTCTTTCGAACGTCATCTCTTATCTGTAAAATAGAGAATAATGAAAGAGAGAAAAAAATAATTTTTATAACTTTTTTAGTTAATTACTTTAAATAATTTTTTATTTAATTTATCTTCATCTGTTCACATTCATTTAATCTCAATTAGTTCCTAACATGTAATCTAAAATATTCAAATTAGGCGAATTATTTTTCATAAATTGTCTGAAAGTGTTTTTTTTTCTATTGCGAATAAAAAATAACTGTCATTCAATCGCCTTAAATTTTACTCAGAAAATAACTGATTTTTTTTATCGTCTCTCACTGAATTGTTCTAAGCTTAGCTTTACGAAAACAACATCTTTTAAATAAATAAATTCCATAGTGTGAAAAAAAATTATTAAAATTACGCTGAAGTGACAAAAGTCATGGGAGAGCAATATGCAAATATACAGATGGCAGTAGTATCGCAGCGAAAAAGTATAAATGCGCAGTTCGTTTTCCAGAGCTTTCATTTGTGTTCAAGTTATTCATGTGAACAGGTTTTTCGTGATTTATGGCGGCACGACGAGAATTAACAGACTTTGAACGTGGAATGTTAGTTGGAGCTAGACGCATGGGTCATTCCATTGCGGATATCGTTAGTGAATTCAACATTCCGAGATCCACAGCATCAAGAGTGTGCCGAGAGTATGAAATTTCAGGTATCCCATCCCATCATGGACAGCGCAGTGGGCGACCACCTGCACTTAACGACCGACACCGCCGACGTCTGTGTAGAATGGTCAATGTTAATAGACACTCAACACTTCGTCAAATAACTGCAGGAATCAATGTGGGACGTACGAGGGACATGTCCGATTGGACTGTGCGGCGAAATTTGTCTTCCTTGGGATATGACAGCAGAAGACCGACTCGAATGCCTTTACTGACTGCACGACATCGCCTGCAACGACTCTCCTGGGCTCGTGAGCATGTCGACTGGTCCCTAGACCAGTGGAAAACCGTGGAGTGGTCAGATGAGTCACGATTTCAGTTGTTACGAGCTGATGGTAGAGTTCGAGTGTGGCGCAGACCCCACGAAGCCATGGACCCAAACTGTCAGCAAGGCACTGATCAAGCTGGTGGTGGCTGCATAATGGTGTGGGCTGTTTTTACATGGCATGGACTCGGTCCTCTGGTGCAACTGAACCAATCATTGACTGGTTCACGTCACACAACGATGGGATTTTTATGGATGACAATGCGCCATGTCACCAGGCCAGAACTGTTCGTGATTGGTTTAAAGAACATTCCGGACAATTCCAGCGCATGATATAGCCACCTAGATCGCCCGATATGAATCCCATCGAGCATTTATGGGACATCATCGAAAGGTCCGCTCGTGCCCAAACTCCTGCACCGTCCACACTTTCACAATTATGGACGTCTATACGGAGAGCATGGCTCAATATTCCTGCAGAGGACTTCCAACGACTTATGGACTCCATGACACGTTGAGTTGTTGCATTTCGCCGGGAAAAAGGAGGACCTACACGATATTAACAGTCATCCCATGACTTTTGTCACTTCAGTGTATATAATAATTTTTAAAATACAGTTAGGCGTAAAATATTGTTAATTAAATAATAATTATAACTATTTATATATTATAAATTTGGCACTTAGTCCAATACGTAAACTCTTTTACAGATAAAATGCAGTCATGTCTTCCTCATTGAGCTATTAAAAGCTTAATATGGCTCTTTCTAATTCTTTTATTAATGGCACCCTTCCATAAGTTCTTAAAGAAAGGTTGCATTTCTACTATGAACTATTTTAAAAGCAGTTACTAGAGTAATATGGAGAAAAAAATATAGCAGAATCCTAATAATAAATTTTTTAAAGATATCTAAACTGATAAAATATGAATTACTATTCTTACCTCACCATAAGACCATCCTGCAGCAATTTTGTTCATCGCCCAAACTTCATGAATGTTTTCTGAAAGTTTATCATGAACATTTTCCACATATGAAGGAAGGGTTATCTGTAAAATAAGACAATAGTTCGAAATCAAAAGAAATAATGAAATGCTGAACTCATTGAAATTTTTAAATAAAAACTACAAGAAAGAAAAACTATCAAAAATACTCTAAAAAATTCCGAAGTATTTTTATACAAAATGGCAAACTTTTATTCAAATGGCGATAAAAATTTATATTTCAGTAATAAGTAAAGTTTAAAATCCTCTTCTGTTGTATCTTCCTCCCCTAAACGAAAGATTCTAAAGCTTTTAATGATGTTAATGTTTTAGAGTCTTCCGTTGGAATGAAGAGATTTATTAATGAAATGTAATCCGTAGTTAATGAACTTACTCCCTGTGTTTCCACTGGACACGGAACGAACTTAATGAAATTTTTAAATAAAAACTTCAAGAAAAAAAACTGTCAAAAATACTCCAAAAATCCAAGTATTTTTATAAAAAATTGTAAATTTTTATTCAAATGGCGATAAAAATTTACATTCCAATAATAAGTTAACTAAAATTAAAAATCATCTTCTGGTATATCTTCCTCCCCTAAACGGATGACTCTAAAGCTATTAATGATGTTAATAGCTTTGGAGTCTTCCATTGGAAGGAAGTGATTTATTAAGGAAATGTTATCCGTACTCAATGAACTTACTCCATGTGTTTCCACTGGGCATGGAACGAAAGCAGTGTCATCTAGTTCCAGTGAGGGTCCAGCAATGACTCCTTTGCTCAGTTCTCCAAATTCGAAACACGGATCGACAGAAAGGATCTGCTTGGGTTGGAGGGATTCGACGAGGGGTGAGTGGCCTTCTGGAGGGCCATAACGAAGCCTTCCGTGGTCACCACCCATTATGAATCGACAACTAGTATAGAGAGGAAACAATGTTAACTCTAGATTGAAAATGCTTTTATTCATAAAAAATATAGTTATTAAAATACAAAAAAACTATACAAAATTTAAATTTACATTTAAACCTCTTAAAACACCGAATTCATTCTTTGATCAACTAACTTGGTTACCATGCACGCCGAAACTTAAATTGCATCAAATTCAAATTTACTTTTATAAGATTTATAAAAATTCTCCCAGAAATATTAGATATAAACAAACATTTCTATACCTGAGTTTGGCTGAAAAACTGATGACTGGATAAAACATTCCATCTGTATTGAAATTTCTGAAAGCCCCTTTGACTCTTATACCATTTACGGTGAAAGTCATGAGAGGGATGTTTAAATCTAGAATACAACCGATTACATCGCCCTTCTGGATATACGGAGAAGAATCGATTTGTCGAACTTTATTGCATCTACCACCTAAAATACGAAAAGAAAACATCACAACAAAGAATTGAATTAAAATCATAAAGAAGTTATTTAATAAAAAAAAGAACACGTTGGGACTGCATATCGGTTGGCAGACTTAAGAAACGATCTAAATCAGGTGATTCCCAACTAGCCATCTTGGACTTATTTCATATGCTGACATTACCAATGGTATTTTAACGGTGCATTTTTTTAATGAAAAAAGGAATACACTATGAATGTCTAGCAAGAGTCAGACTTAAGAAATGACTGAAATGAGAAGTTCCTAATTAGATATCGTGGGCTGAATTTTTATGCTGGCATGAGTGATGGTCCATTATCGGAACTTTTTTTATGGAAAAAGATATATGCTGTGACTGTCTATTGATAGCCAGAGTTAAGAATCGGGCCAAATGTGTGGTTCCCAGTTAGCCATTCTGGACAGATTTCATATGCTGGAGCGAGTGATGGCCCATTACAGGAGCCTTTTTAATGGGAAATGTTACCGGTAGCTAAAGATAAAAATTGGCCCAAATAAGTCGTTCCAGATTAGTCCTCCTGGATTGATTCCATAAGCTGGGTGTAGAGATGGCTGATTATCGGTGACTTTTTTTTATGGAAAAAGGAATACAATATGACTTTATACAGGTAGCCAGAATTAAGAATTTGCCGAAATGAATGGTTCCCAATAAGCCATTTTCGACTGATTTTTCACGATGTTACTACTTTAATAGCATAAATAAGCTAAAAACAACAATAATAAATTGCAGTGGAACGATCTGATGAACAACGAAGCACTGTAATTAAAACGCTAGACTGAAAACAGTTACGCTAGAATCTCGCAAAATGACACTGAAAATAAATCTCATTTAAGTTTATTTATTCTCTTAATAATGTTTCCAGACAAAATTTTATTAAATCTTATGCAAGTTAAAAAGAAAAACTTCATCGAATTACTAATAGCATATTTTTTTAAGTATGAGAATTTAAATAAAACCTTCGTTACATTGAAAATCTGGCGTGTTGCAATTCTACAATGCCTTTTTTTCAAAAAATTCTTTACAAGAAAACTAAATAGTTATCATTCAGTGATAAAAAATTGTGTTTATTTCTTTAGTTTGGTACAGTACATTTAAATTTCTATTTATTATTTATTATGCAACAGGTAATTCAGGTACTTAAGTTAAAAACAATGTTACAACGATTATACTTACCAGCCCACATGTAAGCGCCATCAAAGCCATAGGAGTAAATATCATCTCCAACACCGTTCCCACCCCATTTGAGACCACCTCCTGGGTAAGGGACGTAACCTTTCGTATTGGCCCAGCCGACCCTGAAATGAGGCTCCAGGTGAGACTTCATTTCGCAGTGGTCGACCATGGCCTCGAAATACCACTTGCGGAACATGGCTGATCCATCTACTTTGCCCACAAAGATGTTTGGATGCATGCTGAAATAAAATCCAATTTTCGTCAAGATAACCCAATACATTTGCCAGCTCTTGGATTTATATTGTTCAAAATGCATGATTTGACTATTTATGATACATTTATAGAGATATTATCTCATTGATATAGACACTCATAAAATTAAATAGTTTTATCTAATTGCGTCTTACCTCGCCACGTGGTCAACCAATCGGGTTTGTAGCAATAAACTCCTTGATGGAAGCAGATTGTCACAAATATTGTTCTGACTGCTTCTTACTGCTACTCCGTTACCGACGCACAATGAGCACAATACATCCAAAACCTGAAAATATTTATTAAATTATTATTAATTCAATTGCATTAATGTCAGAGGATTCATACAATTTTATACTATCATGTAATTGAGATCAATTTTAAAATAATAATTTTTGGCATGTATATTTTAAAATTTTTCTTCGAAAAATTCTAATACTGCGTTTTTTCCAGCCCTGATTACTGCATTCTGTCTGCTGAGAGGTATAATTTTAATTTAGTGTATTTAAATTCCAAATATTGATGATTCATTCTCAATTGTATCATCGCATCTTTCTATATTTTAAAGATTAAATTTATAACAGAAGCATAGAAACAGGCCCTTAATTTCTGGCAACTTTTTTTGTTCATTTTTTAGCAATTATTTTCTGAAATTTTCGTGCAGAAGAGTTCACAAACTTTGAAAGCAGGGCTTTTATCTGTGTAAGTGAATAGAGTTACAATTTATTTTAACTTTGAAATATCAATAGCATTGAAACTTCTTCATTAAACTACATTACATTCATTAAAATCCATTAAATTTCTTTACTAAAACTGCAATTTATGATTTAAAAAATTGTTTTCTCTAATTTTGCTTAATTGGTATGCCAAATTCAACGTTTCCAAAAAAATCTAGCAATGATAATAATTTTTTATAAATTAAAATCGAGGCACAAGATGATATCATCCTTTTTAGCTGTGAACAGAAAGAAAGAGCATCACCTGGGCTGAATCTTCCATCGTTATATCAAGAGGAAAATGAAAATGACGAAAGGGATAAGAAAAATGAAAGATAATCAAATACTAGCTTGATTATTATAAAGAGTTGATCAGTTGTAGTGGCCATAGAAGAGCTTACAGATTTGCATCTAAAGCATTTATTTCAAAATCGACCTTATGCAATTTCAAAGTGGAGAATATCAGTTTGATATGAAATTTTGTCATACTATAAATTTAACGGCAATAGGAAATTGTTATTTTTCATTTTCTTTTAAAGAACACATTTCGTCTGTGAAGTTGCATGAATGTTTCGATAATTCTATACCTGAGGTTATTAGTAAAAGAAACGAGAATATTGATATCTAAAGATTGATTTTACTTTTGGATCTCTTCCATGTTTTTCAAGCAATGAAATGATGACTTTGATGTGATCTTCTTTCATCATGTTTAAGGCTTCAGGGCTGTCAATCAATACGCAGTGCAATACGTCCAACATACCTGCAATGCGAATGGAGTATACCAGATGTATTTTAGTTTCTGATATTACATAAAATAATTAACAATCCATACTAATCATTAATAATTAACAACATGAGCAAGATATTCTTTCTAATCACGGTTCTGAAGATATCTGTTTAAACCGCCAGAGATAGGTATATCATAAATTGAGTGGTAAACGATACTTTAATTGAAGGCTAAAATATTTTAAATATCCTAAAAACATTATAATTCATGTCTCCAACTATGCTCCGAAAGTTCTAACTTTTCAATTATTCGAAAAAGAAATGAAAAAATCCTCTAAGTTGTAAAGAATCATTATAAACAGATTTACAATTATTTATTATAAAACATAAAATATGTAAGTACTGCTAGAACGCAATTATTTTCAATTTCCTAGTAAATTTTTATGAGTCTTTACTTACCAGTTCCTTCCGCTGCCTGCTGACTGCCAAGTCGGCTGAACAGCCAATCCAATCTGTTTGCCTGAGCGAATTGGGCGCAGTTAGTGTGGTTACCCTTGATCACAGCTGCCAGCAGTTGGTACAAATAGCCTGAAATGGCGTCCCATAGCTGAGCGGACTCCTCACCAGTAAAAGCAATTAGGTAACCGGTACTGGAGATCATGTTGATTTTGTCAATGGTTTCCAGAATCAGATTCAGAATACCCTAAGAAGAATAATGAAATTTCATCAACAGGCTTTTGAGCAAAAATCTCTAATTTTATTATTTTAAGCTCTAATAAGCGAAAAACATTCACATTAAATTAAATTACCTCTTCTTGGAATAGATCCTGTCGATTTCTCAAAGCTTTCAACTTGTTCTGTTTTTCTTCATGTTCTAGAAATAAGGATTATTTTAATATAATAACTGTACATTATTGTAAATACACATAACTATACTGAGCGATCTAAATCAGATATTGATATATATTTTAGTGTGTATCAAGTAAATTTTCAAATCGATTGAAACTTTTTTAACAGAAAAATAATCATGGCCCGAAAACCGGTAAAATACTTTATATGAAAACAACAGAAATAAATAATAATAATAATAATTAATTTGTCGAAGACGTGTATCTCAGCTCGATAAAATGAGTTATAAATATTTTATTTGTGATCAAAATTTGACAGTCCACACATATAAAATCATATTACATAATAAAATTATTTCTTCCTTTCATGTATCTCTATTCAAGAAAACGAAATATTTTATTTGTGGTAATAATTTAATAATCTTCGTATTTAAAATAATGTTTGTAGCAAAACCAATGAAAGATGAATCTTTTTTCTAGTACTAACGTTATAGAATCGCAGAAAACTGAATATTTTTATATTACAAGATAAAATATTTTGCTTCTCGGATGGGTGGACCTTGAGTAAGTTTGAAGAGAGCTCAAACTTTAAACTGAAATATCTTATCTGCTTTTGTATAAAAAGGAACCAGTGATAAGGTCATAAAAATGTGATTAATATCTGAATTAAAACTGTTGTAGTATTGAAGTATTCAAGAAACTGTCACGAGAAAGTAGAAATTGCGCAATACTTCAGATAATTGAGCAATACTCCAGATAACTCTTGATCACCTGGCACGTGGACAAACGTGTAGGGTTAAATTAACTTTGAAGCATCGTTGTGCATATCGCAGGATAAAAAATGAAGAGAGATGTAAAATGGGAGAGCGTGAAATCAAAGATTGGGTGATATTTAGTCAAGTGACTATGACGTCAAATGATTTTGATTCTAAGATGATATTCCCACTATAAGAAGTAAATAAAACTAGTTCACATAAATTTTCAACATAACTATTTTCTCTTCCTTGTACAAAATAATTTAAATTTCATAACAAAAGTTTCTTTTTCTGTGAATGCAAGAATTTAATTATAAAACATATCCATTCCCTAGAAATAAAAATTAATCTAATTTCAACCGATCAAATGTAATCTAAATTCAACCGATTAATGAGAATCTATTAATAATACTCATTATTCAAATATAAGCTGATTTCATTTTTATAATCTAGGATCTTATTATAGATTATCATCAAGGATTTAGATATTTATCTAGAATTTTCAATTAAAAAAACTGGTAAAGTGGCATTTTTTAAACTAGAAACAAACACAATCGGTATTAAAACAGAATCGAATCCTGTCTTAGATATATGTAAAAACATGCATTTTTTTACAAATTTCGTGGCCGAAGAGACAGAACATTTTTATAATTTTAAACTTCGCTTTTATTCAATCACAGGAGGCATAGTCTATGTACAAGCAAAAAACAACGATGTACGTCAATCTACAGCACGACATGAGTGAAAGAGAAAAAAAGACAAATATTTATCCCCAATGATGATATACTATGATATTTTAATGGGGATTCTTTTATACGCGTCGATTTAGTTAAGGGAAATTTAGATATCTTTTAAAAGAATTTCTTTAGATCGACAGATTTTCATCTCTTCACTGAAAATTGCCGATATCAGCAGTTGTACAGAGCTCATGATGAATTAATTAAATTTAAAAAGGTGGAATAGGATCACGAAATAAAAAAAAAAACCTTTTAGAATGAATTTAATATTGGCTAAATTAAGCTAAAAATTAGGAAATTAATTAGGATTTAATTTAGATTTGGAGATATTATATCTATCTATCTATCTATATATATATACATATACAATGCAGAGTCTGGCTTGTTTTGAATGAAAGCACTTAGTTATTCTTTTTTTTTCAAATTCCAAATTAAATTTACTTTAAATTTCAATTAAATTGAGATTATTTTAAATTGCTGCCATACAAAATTTTTAAATCCTTTAAATTTTTAAATTCCTAAATTGAGTCATGAAATGAGAAAATCTTTTAGAATAATTTTAATATTGGTTAAATTAAGATAAAAACTGGGAAATTAAATAGGATTTAATTTAGATTTAGAGATACTATTATATATATATATATTGTGTAACGTATATATATTCTGGTACAAAACTATTATACATATATATAGTCTGCCTTGTTTTGATTGAAAACACTTAGTCATACTTTTTTCCAAATTCCGAATGAAATTGCACTTTAAATTTCAATTAAACTGACATTATTTTAAATAACTGCAAAAATAACTGCAACACGAAATTTTTAAATCTCCATCTACAATTTTGAAAGGAATTACCAATATCATCTTCTGGTTGTTCGAAGTATGCGATCAGATCTTCCAGGCAGTGAATGACTTCCTCCAGATCTGCCGCCGTGAATTGTACCACGTCCCCCTGTTGCCTCTGAAGAGAGTCCAGGCCCCTGAAATGAAAGGATTAGAGGGAGAACTTAACGGATCCTCTCTCAGCGCATGACAAGAATGAAAGAGCATTCATTCGTTCATTCGACTTACGATATGAATCTGTTGAACAAGAAGCTGCATTTTCTGATGACTCGAGCAGTTCGGGACTCCTCTTCTTGAGAACGGCTGAACTCCAAACCGTCGTCCATTTTGCCTTCTTCGGACATTATGGCCTGGAGGGAAAAATCAATTGTGACCACGAATATATCTCTTATTAATTTCTATTTATTTTTTCTATCTACGTTTTTTAAATAAAAATTAAATGTTATCATATGCTACGATGTTCTCTACTTATTGATAAACTTACTGTCATATAAAAATTTATTTCAAAGCTATTGTCTCCCTACACGATATTCTACATTTATTTATATCAGAGATTTTTTAATAAATTTTGTTTATTCCTAAGAGATCATGGATGTGTATCTTATTTTCAGTTGCTGCTTATTTTATAAAGTTTATTTTTTAACACAAGATTTAATATTGTTGTCGTGTGTCACGATGTTCTATGTTTGTTTATAAGCTTACTGCCTAATAAAAATATATCTTAAAGCTATTGTTCTTGGGCACGATATTCTGCGGTTATTTGTACCCGTGATTTTTAATAGACTTTGTTTATTCCTAGGAGAGCATTATATAAATTTATTAATCCATTTTATTTTATTTTAATTTTCAGAATTTTTTTTAATAATTAACTTTAAAGAAGTATTTTGATTTAAGACATGTTTATAAATTTTTTATTGATTATTCAAAGTAAGTTTAATCATTTTCGTTAAATAAATTTTATTCATTATTGCCTTTATGTTATAACTCATCACATCATCCAAATTAAACTCCTCTGCACTCAGAAAAATTTCGGAAATGACTGCTCATCCTTTAGGTTTACAGTAGTTATACATTAATGTCAAGTTTTAAAGCAACGCTAGAGCTATTTTATAAAGGTATCTCGTAATTTTGAACGATGGTCAAATGACGACACCTGAAATGCTACCTCTCTCTCCAAACTTCCATATTTCAGTAACAGGAACTCATCCTTCAGCAGAAAATGAATTAGACAATGGTTTGTTAAATTTTGGATATCATGCTCAGTAAAATTTGTTCGGTATTCCTGTTACATGAACTGACTTCATTGCACTATCATTTAACTTAAATATTTAGTTTAGTTACGATATATTACCTTTCCAATTTCGTGAGAGCCATTTCGGAACAAACTATAAATTTTGAACTGTAATCAGCTGACTCTCCTTTCTCAAAACTTTCTCACTATACAAGTGGGAAGGCATTTGAATTGTAATCAGCTGAC
>JAPMOQ010010428.1:1112420-1125302 GCA_026543055.1 Argiope trifasciata | reverse complement strand
GGAAGGCATTTGAATTGTAATCAGCTGACACTCCTTTCTCAAAATTTCCTCACTATACAAATGGGAAGGCATTTGACTTTTAATAGATTCAGTAGATAAAAGGCATTGATACACAGTGTTCTTTCAAAGAACGTGATCTCAAATCCACAAATCTCCGTATGCAAAACCAAGACTATTACAAGACTTTCCTCACACTTTTGAGATTTTATCTCAAAATTGCAGATTACTTTTCAAAAAGATTTAGATTCGGCGCATACACTCTAACACGCCCTGAAATAACCGTGAGTAAATTTATTTACTTAATATAAATTGAGGAAATACCCGCAATTTATATTACTCATTCACAGTAATTTCACGGTTTTCATACCGTAAAAAAGAGAAAGTTTTTATATTTCTTAAAATCAATACACACAATAGATATTTTTTACTGAAGTTTAAAATTTATTTATGTATTGTGATTCAGGTTTATTGGAAAAATAATTTAGAAATTGAAAGCAAAAAAATAAAATATATAATAATAATATTAGTAAATTATATGAGTCAGTGCCAAGTCAAATCACTGTTTTTTAATTTACTTAAAGATGAAAATTTCTTGATATGTCAAGAAAATGTATAAAAAAAATCAAAGAAAAAAACACACTAATCCTTTAACTTTTACAATTCTTTTGTTCCCTACTTAAAAGACATCTTGTTTCGAGGTTGTGTTGACTTACTGATTCAAATATAAATTCATGGCATACCTGAGATGTTTGTGGATTATATGTGAATTTTATTTATTAGATTATAGCATCTTTGAATAGTTTAATTTCAGTTTATGAATTTAAGAAGCTATAATTGTATGCCTGCATTAGGCATCGGCACGACAACAAAGAAATTATAATGCATTGCAAAATAATGACAGCTTGCAATAAATTTTTATATGATTTTCAGAATTATCATTCTATATGAAAAACAAATTATGCTGAAAATATTATATAGACTTTTAAGAATCTAAAAAATTCAATCTTAAATATAAAAATATTTAAAATTAAAAAATGCAGAATTTAATGGTTTATAAATGTATGGTGCAAAGTAAAATGATGAATGTTTTCTGAAAGAAATAGTACTTACCTGTTTTTCTTCAACTTTACCCACACCTCTCTTTTTTGTCTCGTAAGTCTGAAAATAAAATGAATATTACTTAATCATCTGACATCTCATTTGCATTGAATGCTTTATATGAGCATGAAAAATTAATGCACAAATTTAATATAAAAATTATTACATTCTTAAAAATTTAGAGTAAAATATTATGAATGGATTAGCAATCAATAATTGATTTTTTCAGTTAAATAACTCTTATTTCTAACACAGAGCAATCATAAAATAAAACAAAAGATTTTTTTCGCATTTGTTCTTAAATTTTTATAAGATAAATAAGCCTCCTAACTATGAATTTAAAATAATTGTGTTTCAAAAATTTAAATGTAGCCTCATTCAAACCTTACTAACTCATGCTTACAAAGATTTTTAAATGTACAAGAAAGTTTTCAAGTCGTAGCATATAATTACCATAGTTATATTTATAGAATTACACGAATTGTTATTGGAAAACATATTACCTTTATCAAAACAACTCGTATGAAAGATAAATTGACCCATATTTATTAGAGGTAATTTATTGCTCAAAAGTGTTTGCTAGTGATTAGGTACAAGATTGTATTTTATAAATCTAAAATTATAAGATCAGTTTCACTCTGAAAGGTTTTTCTAAGAATCCTATGTCATTACAAGAAATTGGAAAAGACTAAAGAAATTGAAAATATTTTAATTAAGGAGTTATTTCAATATTTTATGACAGATCAAAGTAACGACTTTAAAAACTAAAATGTATAAGGTTTTTCAAAAATTTCCAATTTATTTCAGGGGCTTAAGATCCATTAGTTCCAGTTTTCGCACCATTTTGGAACGCAGCTGCTAAAGCTTATCAGCAGCTAAAGAAAATAAAGGGGCTGCAATGCTGGAAATCTGTACTGTTTTGTTTTTTCAGTTTATTTCAACGGGCGACATAAAATATGCTCACCTCATAATTAGTTACTTCTTTTCTTTTTCTGACTTTTAATATCCCCCATTTTTCTTTGCATTCGTGACATAGTTTTTTAATTGTCATAAAGTTTTTCCTAAATTCCATTCAACTTGAGCCCTTAAAAGTTATGGTATAAGTTTTGAAACGAAACAGGTTTATTATTATGATTCTACACTATAAAAATTACTACAATAGTTTTGCAACTACGTTAGTTAGCTATTTTTTTATTACATAACGTAGAGTTATATGAAATAGTTAAATTATTAATACACTGTCATCATAAAGTTATTAATGATTATTAAATTTTTTTTAATAATTGGAATTAATTTATACCTTTCACATTTCTATAAAAATACAAGTACTGATAACAAGAATAACAATTTAAATGCATTTCAAAAAAAAAAAAAGTGCCGCAAAAAAATTAGGAAAAGAAATAAAGATTTTAAATTATTTTTTACTTTAGAATTATTTATCTTTAAAAGCACTCACGAAAATATATTTGGACCAATTGCATATTTGCTTTGGCAATAAAAATTGATAGTATAGTACACTTTTTACAACAAAAATTAATTTGTTTTACAAATAAGTCTGACTTATCACAAGAAGACATGGTTATATTTATACTAAAAACAGTTAATATATTTTCCTTTATCTTTAATTCTTGAACTTTCAATTTTGCTCATGTTATATAATTAATGATCTATTGGCTCTTTAAATAGATCACAAATTAGTTTTCTCTTTGCATAGTGCTTGAATAGAAATGTATATTTTTAGCCACCTTGTATAGCAGAAACAAATATAGCTTCACAACAAGGGGAAAACTCCCTATCTTTAAAATAACTCCTTCTATCGTACAGAGCTCCTTAGTTCTAAGCTTCCTTTTTAAAAATAGGTTACTGTGAAAACAGATATTCTGATTTTAACCAGATGCTCCGCTCTTTAATATTAGGATATAAACTTTGCATACAAGTTTCTTTTGAATTAGTTATATTAACGTCCCGTTTTAAAGCAATACAATGGCTGTTTTGGAACAGACCTCGTAATTTTGAAGCGCGGTCAGACAAGGAGGAGACATCTACCCCGTCTCATTAAATTTTCACCCTACACCAGAGGTAGAACGTTGGTCCCCGACAGATTTAGCTTGCATCAGACCCTTTTACATTACGGTTTTTCTGTGGATTCTGAAGTCCTCTGATTCCAAAACCTTGACCTTGTAGTGAATGCTTTATTAGCCAGATAACATCTTCAAGAGTGAGAGATCACTTTTAGTCGTGGTCGTGTTATCTGGCTACGGACTATAAGATCGCGAATTCAGGCCTACCTATTGCCGATATCGACATTGGTGACTTAGAACGATAAACACACAAACAATACGCAACCATCGTTCAGCTGTTGTGGTGCCCTCCATCCTAAAGAAATTAAATAAAATGGCGAGAAATAATCAGCCAATAAATGAATAAAAGGAGATAAATAATCAGGAGATAATAAATGACGATAATCAGCGAATGAAAAAAGAAACTGATAAATAATTAACCAAAACAAACAAAAAATGGGTAGGACGCCTTAAAAATTCAACAGCCAATAAGATCACCTCTAAATAGCAACAAAATACCTCTCACTGGAAGGGGAATATTATTATGGAAGCTCTATAAGCCAGATAACATCTTCAAGACTGAGTAATCACTTTTAGTCTTGTAATCATGTTATCAGGCCATAAGACCTTGACCTATTAACCATAAGATCTTGAATTCGAGCTTAGCTATAGCCAAATAGTGACAACCTTACTATCAGGACATCGCGAATCCAACATTTTTTGGACAGAAACGTTGATATATATTATTTTTGTTTGAAACATTCTATTGTATTGATAAAACATGAAATTTTCTCTTCCCTACTTACTTTGTAAGAAAGCCATAATCCGGTTTCTTGATGCTGCAAGAAAACTGTGGTGTCACCGTATTTGATCAACGGTGCTCCGAGAACTTCCTCTTCTTTTTCATCGAGGACAATCTTTTTATCGTCCTGCCATCGTAAATGAAAATAATTAGTATAGTTAATAAATTAAATCTATATATATATATATCTTTAAGCATAATAATCATTAGGAAAATTTAAGAGAATCATTTATTTTTCAAAATTGTTATTAAAAATTATTAAATATTAAAAAAGACCTGAAGAATTGTGATGAAAAATTCTACAAAATTTTTCAAGGAAAATTGTTGAAAACTGCAGAGAAAATTATATGACTTTCTTTCATATTAAATTTACTATTGATATATGATTAATAATAAAGGAACCAAAAATGTTTCTTTTTTATTTTGAGTTTTGAATGTAGGAAAGTGACTTAGAAAAGTTTAGGAGAGGTTCTTTAAATAATCTTGTATTTTCAGCAAAATATTAAAAAAATCATTTATTTAGTTACTTTTGCCCAGAAAAATATTTTAGTTTCATTACAAACTATTAGAAACTATGCTTATGAAGCAGTTTTAGATTGAATCAACTGATTTTTAAAAAGGCATTTCGACGCGTGTATCAAAATCATTCAGCAAAATATTGTGCTTGCATGCGTTTAGTAATGATTAAGAATTAAAAAAATAATTATTATGTGAAGAAGTGTAAATGCAAAAGCTTTCTTGGAAAAAAAACTAACTTTATAGTAAGCAAAGATAAGTTAGAAATTCAATATCAGCCCGTATCACCTTATCTCGCAATATCCAATTGCTTGGATTTACGGCAAAAGGATTTACAAAGGTAAAAAATCAGATTGCTTCGATTAAAACATCTATAACTTACTTTAGTCTGTCTTAGCCCAAAAGCTGTTGCAGCGACAGAAGCTTGGTTTTTGTTGACAAGATAAACTTCACGATTTTCATTATAAGCCATATATCTTCCAGTGGTAATATGGCGAACTCGTAGGGGATAACCCCAATTTATGAACCCACCTGCCCACCTAAAATGATAAAGTTTATATGAATTTCAATAAGTTTATTACTGATCTATTTGGTAAATGAAAACACATGTAGAGATCATGAAGAACTATTCAATTTCTGTACCAGAGCAGAGTCATAATGAAAAAGTCTCAATGAAAGTCAGAAGAAGCACTCATGTTAGAAATAAAGAAACAATTGCCATTCAGAATAGTTCTTAAATAATTGAAATTTGCATTAGTATATAAAAAGTGGGCCCTAAACACACACCATCAAAGTGTATCTTTGTTAAATATACTAACCCTAAGTTAAAAGGTTTCATTTGAGGATTGTTGAATATCTTCATTAACATTGTCTATCCTAACCTAGAAATCTTTGTCCTATCAAGCATTTTCTGTTTTAATAATGTTTTGTTATGTTATAGAAATCTGTGAATACAGTCTGAGGTTATAGAAGCACTTTTCAATGATTGTACTTCGACAATCTGTGACACGCTGAAAAAGGGTCGTTATTCTTCTTATTCAGCGAATAATCCGAGTTCACTGTATTGTTGAATGTAAACCGCTTATTCCTTCGATCATTTTTTTAAAAATTCTCATCCCTTTTTTGATGCAATAAATGCCTCTTGGCGCATGCTCAAATACACGGACGCATTCATAATTTTAAAAAGAACAATAGAGTAAAAGACAATGAAAGCTTTTTTTTCTTTCGAGAGATATAATTTTTTTAACAATTATGATCAGATTTTTAGTTTGAAAAAACTTACTTCGTTCTAATTAACTCCAACCTCCACAAAGATCTAGCTTGATTGAGTACTGCACCACCTTCATATACAACCATACTGTATAAAAAGAATAAAGTATAAATTAATCATAAAAAATTCAAATTAAGTACAAATTAACCATAAAAAATTCTAATAAAGTATAAATCAATCATAAAAATAATCGAAAAAAGTATAAATTTATCATTAAAAAATTCAAATAAAGCATAAATCAATCATAAAAAATCAAATGAAATGTTAATTAATCATAAAAATAATCGAATCAAGTATAAATTAATTATTAAAAAAATCGAATAAAGCATAAATTAATAAGAAATCAAATTCAGAAGTCAAAATACTAAATCCCCTTTTAACCACTTCGCAAACAATGACGTGCTCTGAGACGCGCATTGGATTATTGAACTTTTTATTTTTTCTCTGATACTAAGTGAAAAGTATTAAATAATTTAAAATAAAAAAAGTCACTTGAAACGTATTGTTATCAAAGAAATTAAAATAATAGTAAATATTTCAATTAGGAAGCTATTAAATTCGTCATTTAATTAGGAAGTTAAATAAATTCGTCTGTCAAGGGGTTAATAATATTTGACAAATTAAAATGTAAAGGTTATTAATTTATTATCACATATCTGATGTAAAATTTAAATGAAGTAGATCAAATAATTAAAAAAATCATTATATTTATTCCATATATAAAGGCAAAATGACTAGATAGAAAATAAAATAATTAAAAAACAATAAGTGAAATCAAGCTAGTATCATTTTAAACAGAATTTGATAGTTACTTTTGTCCTGGTTCCTCGGACCATGTTGGTGGAATCGTCAAACATTCGTCACCTCCGTGAAAAAATCGCAAAACTTCGCCTCCAAACACATAGCCTGAAGACAGAGTTAGAAAGTTAATTATTGAATATTTATGGAAAAAAAAATAATAATTGTAAAGAAAATTAGAACCAAAAAGATAATCATTAGACAAAAATGCAATCAATTCATTGTATTATAAACATATAGAAAATAGGAAATTAATTAATACTTAATTAATTCTTATTCTACTACTGCATGTTATATTTATTTAGCTAAAAATAGTTATGTAATCCGTTTAATATCATTACTTATAATGTAGCAATAATTTTAGAATTATGATAAATTTTTTTTCTTTGTCATATGCAAAAATTACTTTATGCTAAGCTACTATGTTAATGAAATTGTTAAAAGAAATTAGTCATTTAAATTGTTTCAAATCTTTTAACAGCTTCGCATTTTAGTTTTTCTCCATTGTTATTGTAAATAGAAAAAAGTAAGCTAAACTGATTTAAGTTTTAATTTCCCCACGTACTTTTCAAATCTGTGATCCTTTTTTTTTTATTTTGCTGTGTTTGAAACTGAAGGCAATTTAAATAGGAGATTTTAAGCAAATGCGTGCAATCAGAGTTTATTCAAAAAGTAATAGCTGTTCTCGTTGTGGCTGTTAAATCTTGCTTTTAAACTATTTTTTTATCTTGCGAAGCGCATTAAATTTAAATTAGATAATTTGTTTGGTATTGCAAATCGAAAATGAGACGTAAAGATTTTTTCAGTCTTAATAAACAATTCTTAATTTGATCTGTATTTTATTTGGCAAAGAAATTCAAAGCTTTAAATCTTTGCTTTTTGTTCTGGTTTTACTTCTGACAATCCTATCACATTCTAATTTCCTAATTAAAGGGATAAAAATGTTGCAGACAGCGAAATAAAAACCCTGCGCTGCTGATTATAACAAAACTATTTATTCCAAAGGCATCAATGAGCTCAAAATAAAGAAGAAAAACATTTGAAAGATAACAAACACATTACAGTAAAGATTAGTTTTCAGAATTATTGTGAAATAGCCCCAAGAATGTGAATACCATAGCTTCATTTTTACAATGATATAAAATAAAATAACTTCTGAAAGTGAATTTTTTTATGCAATTCCAATTAAAAATAAATCGCATACTGTTGGAGTTCATTAAAATGTTTATCTTTAGAAAAATATTAAACTTTATGTATTATTTTAATCAAGGCTTATATTAAGATATTAAACATTTTTATGAATTAAAAATAAATTGTGGAACTTGATGAAATTAATCATAACAAGGGCAGCAATTAATTTTCCTCATCTTAAAAAACAGGTAAATTTCAGATGCGTCTAGAAAGAATGAATTTTCTTTTAAGAATGATTCTTTACATTCTGCTCAACAAAATGCATGACCAAATTTTCTTTGTTTTCTTTTTTCATCTTCTGCACTCTACATTTCTAAAAATTTTAATGACGCGAATTTAGATTTTTTTTAGCCGACATTCATCAGTTGTATGCTTAAAATGTAAGACAAAACGACTATAAAAATGGACAGGGATAGAAATATTAAACTAACAAAATTGAAGCTAAAAATTTTATTCTATTTAATCCTGCATTCTTACTTGACAATTTACAAAGATTTCGTACTATAAATTGTTGAAGTACCAAAATAGAAACATTTTTTTTAGATAGCACAAAAATCTTGCAGACCTTTTTGTGGTTCTTTACATGAGTTGTGAGCTACATTAAAGTGCTGAAAAATATTATTACTTTACTATAAATTTGTAAATAAAAGGTATTTCAGTAACGCAACTCTCTCATATTACTTCACACTTTTTATATTACTTCGTTTATAAAGTACTATGTAAACAAAGATGACAATAATATAGGGGTTTTATATTTAACTCTTTAATTGTTATATCTCAAATTATCCTTGAATCCAATTCAAAATTGGGAATTAGAACAGAAAATAAAAGTCAAAGGCAAATAAGATATAGAGATTTCAAATCAAATATTTCTGCATGAAATGTAAAAATATCTCTATGGTGAATGGTATTTTTCGAAAAGATCGAGAATCCATGTGTATTGAAAAGGGACTGTCCATTTCGAAATATAAATAAATAAATAAATCGTTGGTGTTCAAAGCATAAACAATAATAAAAACATATAATCCGGACTTTTATTCTTTTATCTTACAACTTGAAAAGCGCAATTCTCGTATGTATTTATATATATACATAGTAAGTTATAAAAAAATTAAAACTAACTATTAGAATCAGTAAATTCAACTTCCGATACGAAATATGAACACTGTTGTATAGTGGTCAAAACTATTTGAATAACGCTTGTGTTGTGGGTCCAGATCTTCGAGTCATACTTTATATTTTTACTTATGTATTTATATTTAATATTTTTGCATTTCAAGTTTATCTATACAGGTGTCTTTTCTGAAAAAAAGCATGATTGTTCGAACACAAGAAATAACTTAAACTATTATAGCGTTTATAATTGTTATAATTTTTTTCTAGCTGTTCTAATGCTCGCAATGTCAAATGGCGCCATCTTGGACTCATTTTCACATTCGTAAAACTGAGTGTAAATTCAAAAATATAAATAATGATAGATAAACTGTAAAACAAATACTGCAGTACTCAGACTATTTCAAATAACATATTAAAATTAATGCATTTCTGATTTTTAAAAATTTAAATCACAATTTTCTATGCAGGCAAGTTTGAAAAATATTCATATGTTATCAGTATGTGATTAGTATCTACATATCTACTCCAAAAAAAATATAACTTTACAAAACTTTCCAGTCAATGCAAATAATTATTGATGAAAGTTGAAATTTAATGTTTAGATTTACTTAGATGCGATGAACTCGGAAACGAAAGAAGGGAACATCAATTTTACGATTACATGTAAATTACCAAAATTAAAATTTAATGCTCTAAAAAGAGAATTTGATACTTACAAATCTATTTTTGTATCTTTTAACATGGATTTTTAAAAAATCATTTCATTTTAGTGTAAAATCCTATTTAAATAGTATAAATTCAATACATTTTGAACCAAAAAACTGACTAATTCTTTTTTCAATTATTCTTAAACCACCAAGAATCCAGATCAGATTTATAGAAATAGATAACATTGGATTGCTTTGTCCTAAGAATCTGAAAATAAATTTCGAATCTATATTAGCATACTTCTTTTCGGTATCATCTAAAGCATTATTTGCAATGCTGCAAGTACCAAAATAAAAAGCACTGATGGAGGAAAAAAATGCTATGAGGCTCATTCTTTCAGAATGAAATGCTGAAAGAGCTCCTTCATGGTGTGTTTATATAATCATGATTCAAAAACAACTTACCCACTGACTTAACTCTACTCGATCCAGTGCCAAATGGTGCTACAGACCAGTGAGTCAAATGAAAGCTTGCGTTTACTATAGTTTCAGTACCTTCGCGTGCTGTGTGCTGAAAAGGCAAAGTAAGGTATTAGAGACAATAATAAGTTGAGCATCAAATACTGCTCATATTTAAAAATAAAAGCAGGTACTTACCAAATATCTTTCTGTTGCTACGCTCACCAAAATGAGATCGTCTCCAACCCTGACCTTTTCACCTTCAGATCGTTGTTTCGAAGCCGGGTGGATTGTCCACCAACACGCTTCCCCTGTGAAAACACATGAAAAATATTCGAAAAAGTAATTTGAAAGAAAATAATACTTATTTCGTTGCTCTTTAAGAGGATATGTCAGGTATATAACAGCGTAAACGGTTAATCTATTTTCTACTATAATGCCGCATTGAAACGAAACATTGCCGAGGCTGCATAGTTGATTGGTTATGACGCGGGACTCCTAGTCAGGAGATCATGTGTTCAAATCACTGCAGACTTAAAATTTGTTTAAGTGTTCTTCTGTGATTTGTTTTTCCTTTATTTCGTGTTCCAGAAGATTCTGGATCTTTCTTTGATTTACCAGATAAGCTCTCTGTACTTTTCTTACTGTCTCAAGAAAGGTATTCTGGAACTTTCCCTACCTGTATAAAAGCTGAAGATCTCTCAGTCACAGTGTTCAGAGTTGAGTTAATAAATTGATTTAATTCTACTTCCTGCGTCTTTTTGAGTTCTATCTACGTGACAATGTTTCTATGATTTCTTTTACCAAATAATTAGAACTCTGAATTATTCCAATGTTGAATCAGATAATAGAATTATAACAATGCAAATTAAAGGTGTTTAGGAATTCGAAATTATTTTAAGAATCAAAAGATTCGTAAAGGAATGAAGATAACAAGATACTGTTTGCACAAAAAAAGTCTGAAATAGAATAAAATTTCATCAAAAAAAGTCAAATGTAATAAAATGTCTATATAGTTTTATATTATTTATAAATTACATCATGCAATATGTATGATTCAAAAATACTTTCTCAGCCATCATCTAGTTTCAAAGAACTATAAAGTGGTACTATAGATTTTAGGACTATCCATGTTAGGTCATTGAGTTAATAACCACTCTATAGTTCTTTGAAAATAGACCCAGAATAAGAAAGGAGTTTTCAATATTTCCAAATGATTTTTTTTAATTATTTATAGCGATTATTATTTTATCATTACATTATTCATTTATTCTAATATTTATTTTTTTACTTACAGAAAATATCTTAGGTTTGCAATGAACAAATAAGGAATAGTTGTTTAAACATAATAGAGATACTTTCAAAACGCACTGAAACTAAAATTACTGTCAATAATAAACAAAATAACAAAAATGCAATAAACTAATGGAAGTTAATGAACAAAAAGAATCAAAATTTAGTTTTATTATAGTTTTATTTTGAAACATGCGACTGGAAGAAAAACGTTTTTTATATTTGGGATCGTGAAAACTTTTTAAGCATCTATAAAAGCATGGAGCTATTATGTAATCGACGATAATCAAAAGTAAACAGTTTTAGTCGCAATAATAATAAATATAGTCATTTACTTTTATTTTTATTATCGAAAACTAAAATGAAAGTTACGAATAAAAAAGCATCGTTTTTTGTATATGTTTGAGTTTATAAATTTCAGCTGTTTTCGAAATAAATATGTCATCCAAAGTATGAAATATGACTTGTGACTTCCTTTCTACATCGTGGCGAAATGGACACCGGAAAAGATTTGGCCGGGATTGGAACATTTATATTCTACAGCAGATGGCAGTTGTGGCGATATCTTCAGCTATCTTAAAATGTGGTTTCGTTTCTCATCATAAATCCTGATGTCCAAATTCAATCATTTCCTTGATGTACTAAGTTTGTGGTAAATTTATTTTGAGGGGAATATTGATACGAATAACTTGAACTTTAGTCTGTCATAGCCAAAGAAAATTTTATAGGAAAAATAAATATAGCTTAGTATTTACTTAGGTTACTATCAGGCTCCGGGCAATAACTTCGTTTATTGGATATGATATTCCAAAGTTTTAAACACTTTTTTTGATTTGGTAATATATTAAGTGCTACATTTTTTATTTAAGAATAACCATTTTATTAATACTTTCATTTTAAGATTAAAAAATACATGAAAAATAACGATTGGCAATTTTTTACAATTTCTTTTCACTAGATACTTAATAAAGGGTTAATTTCTTTTATTGTCATGGAATAATTTAAAAATCCGGTAATGAAGCTATTCAATGAAATTTTTTCCACAGAGTATTGGGAATACTGAAATTTATTTAATGTGGAAGTGCAAACTTTATTTTTAAAAATTGAATAAAAAACTTTCACAGATTTGTGTTTCGAACATCCACAGATTTTTCTATTTCTATTCTTTATGAAAAAAAATGATACATTTCTATTTCAATAATTAAATTGCTATTATTTTGATGCCAGCACTGACTTTTACAGTATTTTATAAAACCACCTAGTGTAAACCAACAGCAGATTTTAAAAAACTAGAAAAACTGACATTGATTCTTTTACTTGTTTGTACATATCTCTTCAGTTTTATTTTCTCTTTGTCAGATTTAACCATGAATTGCTTAGTGTAGCGATTAGATACATTACATTTTTCTCTCTATTCATGAGCTACACATAACTGTTTCAAAGGGCAGCTATAAATGTTTGAAAAATCCTTTTCTAATCAACATTTGCAAAAAAGACCTGTTTCTGGGAAGAATAGAGCTAGAATAAGATTTAAAACGGAAACTTAGAACAATACCAAGACAGCTGGCTGTTGAATGAATAATTCTGCCATTAAAAATTCTATCAAAATATTTTATTGTCATTGTAATATAT